>APFE031501605.1:80233-92137 GCA_000404065.3 Pinus taeda | reverse complement strand
CTTTAATGTGTTGTCCAACACCTAGATGTTTTGGAATTTTTGGTTGGATCTAACTACATTTTTGTTGACTCAATCTTCATTTTTATTGTTTACTCAAATTTACTTGTAATTCCAACCAATCTTTGTCAAATTAACTTGTAATTCCAAACAATCTTTGCCAAATTATAAACAATAGAAAATCTAACAACACATGAATTTAAACATATATTAAGTAAGGTGTTTAAAGTTTCTTTAAAGCAATTTCAAAAGATTTGTTTTATTGAATTAATCTATTCTTATACAGACTTTTATTATACAATGTTTTTTTTGTAATTATAATTTATGAAAGAAATAAAAAAAATGTTAGAGTAAGAGATTTAATATAACTTTGTATGATATAATTTTATAAAATCCATATCTTATTTTGCTAACATATTGTATTATGTATGTAATATAATGAGAAGAATTTTTTTGTTACTCTCTTATACAATTATATAATTCTATTACTTTCAAGAAAGTTAAAAAAAATGTTTAAACAATTCTGAACAACATATTAAATACATTTAATTATTTAAATTAATACATTCCAGCAAAACACATATAGATTATACAAATTCCTATAATATTAATAACATCCAATTACATTACCCATATTACACATATACATTATCCAAATCCCTATAATATTAATGACAACCAATTACATTTAAAACCCATAATTGTTCATTAGTCAATGAAATTTTTATTTAGCAAGACATATGTAAATATTCATAATTATACCTCACACCCTTTTATTGAATCCAACAAAATTTCCTCAGTCTAGCAAGCACACATACGTAAGATTTGACATTATCAATTAGCAGGGAACTTGGATTTCTTTATCCACTTGATTATGATTATGGGGTAAATTGAGGTTAAGTTAATAAATATTCAAAAATTTGAATAATAAAAAATGTGGCCTGTTTTAAGTTTGTGAGATTTTTCAACATAATTTTATATATTTATAAAAAAATGTTATTTATTTGAATTTCTTAATATTTATTAAGATAGTGTTTCTTATTTAATAATATAGTGTTTAATCATACAATAATCATAATAAGTATAATTTAAATGTTCTTAACCATTAAGAAAATGTGTTTCTAAAACAATTAAGTATGTATGTCTTCATTGTTTAAAAAAAATAATGATATATAGGTTGATCTTAATCTTAAAACTGTATTATTATCTTTCTTTTATATATTTATAAATATTTGTAATGGGCTGTCTAAAACCTAGAAGTTTTGGAAGTTTGGTTGGAATTTGACATTTTTGTTGAGTCGACCATAGGGAAATCTAAGAAATTTCAAATTAAGTTTATATTATTAAATTTCTATGAAAAACAAATTGTTATATTAATTTTTTTCATATTTAAAATTAATCTAAAATCATTTTACTTATTTATTAATAAAACAATAGATTGTTATATCATAAGATAATCCTTGTAATTTACTGCATTAATACCACAACTTAATCATTGTAATGAACTACATTAATATCTACATGATTGTGATTATGTGGTATATGAAGGTTAAATTGAAAAATATTAGGAAACTTAAATAATAAAAAATGGGTTTCTTCTGAAATACTTTCCTAGTTATCCAGAATTTCAACATCTTTTAGATAATTATCTAATATTTTTAGTTCAGTAGGTATTTTAGGAAAAAAATAAATGCACCATTGGATATTTTATATGTAAAGATTTTTATTATATATTTAAATAATGTTATTGCATATTTTATTGAATTTCAATTGGATATTGAATAATATTTAAAAATAAAATGTTCTCTATTAGATTGTAGAGTTGAAAAGTTATTTGTTTAAAATGTTCATGGTATATGCATCTATAAATCTATGTACCAATTTACCTTACGCTAATGGACCACATTAACAAAATTCACTTTAAGTACAAAATTGAATACATAAATTTCCTTAAATCCATTATAATCGTCATGCCTTAGTGCATTGAAATATGGATAGTATATATGAAAATTGGAAAATTGGATATTATTGTGACAGTGAAGTAATATTTATCCCAAATAACTTGATGAATCTTTAACCATCATTGATCTAACATTTTCTTTGTTGAAGAAAAAGAAGTGAGTACATGCACATTCTAAATTCCCATACATTTTAGTGTGATTTGGGGAAGGATTTGAGTAAAATAAGTGGATACAACTAAAAACTCCACATCTAACAAGGCCTTCTTCAAGGAGGAAATGTCTATATCTCTCTAGATTTTCTCTGGTAATATCAAAATCAAATGTTTAAATTCAACCTTGAATTCCTATTCCATATAGATCTAAATACTTTGAGTACTTTTAAAAGGGCTATCTATCTCAACAAATCAAATCAAAAAGAGAATTTAAATACATTGATAATTGGCTAATAGAAATAGATAATTTGAGAAATCTTAAAAGGACTATCTATCTCAACAAATAAAAAATTTGAATCAAAATATATTGATAGCTTGCTAGAAATGGATATGCCTTTGATGATGATGTCAATGCAATTTTCTAATAGAATCAGAAAGAGAATTGAAATATATTGATGGCTTGCTAATAGATGCAATGTGAGAATTTCAGGAGTAAGACATCCATCCAATTGAATAGAATAGTGTTTAAGAGCTATATCTATTTTTTTCAAAAAAATATTTTACAAGGATTTTAAACAAGTAGAAAAAGGTGTGACATTCTTTACAATGAACAGTGAATAGAACAACATATAGCTGGCAGTAGAAATCACAATTCAATGTTTCATATATCGAATTTTTGTAAATTTTAGAAGCTAGATTCCACTTCGTTTGAGTGCCAAAGTTAATTTATAGTGCCACATAGTTAATTTTATGTTTCAATAATTTATAGTGCTTTTTGGTTTATGAGTAATTTATAGTCAACAATTAATCTAGGTTAATTATGAGTAGTTTAGATTCATGAATAATTATGATTAATTATAAGTAACTATGGATTATTTAGGTTTATGACTAATTGACTAATTCTATGTGTTATTTAGGTTTATGAGTAATGGACTAATTCTATGTTTCAATTTTTAGGTTTATCACTAATTTCTAGTAATTCAAGTATCTGAGTAAAGAGGTTATTTAATAAATAGTTATGGTTTAAATATCTATTAATTATTTATGATTTAAACAATTTTTCATTTAATATATATTGTTTCAATCATTATTGAAAAACTTATCTGATTTCATTAGTATAAACATTAAGATCATTGTCAAATTAAATCATGAATAATGAATAATGAATTCCACATAAGTAGTTTTATATTTCTAAAAATCATGAATTATAAGTAACTTAGATTTATGACTAATTATCATTAACTATGAGTTATTTAACTTATGACTAAATGACTAATTTTATGTTTTAGTTTTGAGGTTTATGAGTAATTTATACTAATTTAGGTATGTGAATAAACAATTTATGATTTAATAAATAATTTTGATGTAAATATTTATTAATTATTTAGAATTTAAACAATTTATCATTTAATAAATACTTTTTAACCATTATTATTTCTTTTCTCTGTAAAGACTAATTCTATTAAAAGGAAATAAAAATAAGCTTACGAAGAGGCCAAAGCCTCAGACGAGAGCATATGAATGCTGTCAGGATATCAGAGCTGTCCCAAAATTGGGAAAAGCCAGTTACATTGAGACAAAAAACCATACATAGAAGCTTGAATACTGCTAGCAAGCCATATTGCAAATTTGGGATATACCCTTCGAAACAATGGAGACAAACACCTATAAATAGAGAAACTGTACATGTCAGCCTAAAAATCACATACTGCCGAGCCAAAAAGACATAGAACCAGTCTGCTGAACTGTAGTAACAGAACCAGAGCAATATACTTCCGAGCCACAAAGACATAGAACCAGAATGCCGAACTGCAGAGACAAGGACAAAACCTCAAAACCAGAAGAGTTCGAACCTGAACAGTGACCAATGAGAAAACTCTGAGAAGACACGAAGGAGACCAGGTGGCATCACATGGTGACATCCTGGTCCGGAGGCTCCTCAACGATAAGGCATGCAGTGCCATACCAGAAATATCCATCACGATCCACATCACTAGCGTCGCTGCCACCTGGAGGAACCAATGCAGGATGGGTGCCATTGGAGCTACCAACAACGGCCATCGAGACTATGGCTTCATGAGAGCAGCCACTTGGTGGCTGAGAAGCGTTTGGATTGACATCCTCTCCATGCATATCACCACGCCTTTCCACCTTACCTTCATCAGACGAAATTTTCCCAGTGGCAAGGCTGCCCGCAGTTCTGAAAATGCCTAGAGGATGCTCTGCCATAGTACATGTAGAAGCTTGAATCTGAGCTTCTTCCTCAGAGAAAATTATGGTGATATTAGCCGTGATGATGGGCCTATTCAGTCTACTCTGAAATTTAAAGTGAGTTGTCTGGAAAGAATTATGCGGGAAAGGAGCTAAGTTAGGTAAGCTAAGTCTAGAAGTATAAGTGGATTTTTATTACCCTAGCGACTACTACTTAAGACTATGAAGGGTAGCAGACTGGGCTCAGAACACTGATGGAAGTCAGGGAGGTAAGTCAGTCATTTCTTCTCTCGTCTGGTGGGAACGATGGAAATATGAAGCATTCCATGCATGCCCTAGCCCCCCCCCACGATCTAGTAAACTCACTCTAGCACCCACTACTAGTAAGCTCACTCTAGCACAGTCTAGCCTTCCTATTGTTAGGTGGCGGATGGGGGAAAATTCCTTATCAGGTAGAGAATTTCCTTCCTTATCGGTTGAGCCCCCTGTCGGGTCTTTGCATAGGCAGCGCAAGACCCTCTGGACTTCTCTTTCGCGTATGGCGCCAACTTGGTCACAATCGATATTATAATATCTACTAGCTATGATCGGCTATGCTCGGGGCTACGATCTATGGATCGCTATGTGAGGTGCTCTATGTGCAGGCGTTGTAGCCCCTAATGTTGCATATACGTAAGTGAGGTAGGACGTAGAGGGTAGAGGTGTCTATTATGTCCGCTATAGGCAATGACCTCTTGGCTCTGATCAGCTAGGCCTCCTGGCAAGGACTTCTGGCTAGGCCTCTTGGAATGATCGGCTATTACATCCTCTTGTCTATGATCGGCTGATAGGACCTTCTGGCAAAGACTGCGCCTTGAGGCAATGACAACCGGTTACTAGCGCTATAATCAAGGAGAACCGGCTATCAGCTATGACGCCTGGCTATTGACTGGCTGGCTGACCACAGGCTGCTCTCGGCTGACCTTCTGTAAATGATTGGCTATCGGAGACCCCCATCTATCTTAGTGGCTATGACTCACTAACTAACTAACTCGCTCACTCAGCCCCGTACCGCACCATGTCGCATGAATGTGGACTTGCACATGGACTTGGTAGCTCCCTTACAATGAAACAAAGCTAGCTAGTGGCATGCTTTGATTGAATGAATGGATTATGTTAGTGGCATATTTTCACATACAAAACGGGACAGTACAACACATGGTACGGGGAAAGTACAAGGAGTAGAAGGAGTTTGATTGAATCAAAGGGAGAAGACACAATATGTAACCAACATACTTAGTTGTGTGGAAGCTGCTGGAGAGATAGAAATTGAGATTGAGATTGAGATTGAGATTGATTGGATTGACAACATCTTCAGATCGGGGTGGTGAAGAAATGAAAGAGGTGAAGTGACCCTTACAACCCTACCAGGCATTACGTGTCCCCACTGACTCGAACCTGGACAGATAGAGACACTGCCTTCGATCCTTCAATTCATACTCTTACCTCCATACTTACCCTTGAGCCTTAACAACCTTTCTCCTTGGGAACCTCAGACTTCACCTTGATCCCTCCATCCTTCGAAATCAGACGGACCTCAGCCTTACCCTCATCCATCACCTCTAAAGCCTCATACCTTTTCAATCAGACCCTTGCCCTCCTACCCTTTCCTTCCGCATTCAGTCTCCATTCTAACAACCGCCATAGCCATGTACGTGGGCCCCTGTAACACTATCCTGGACCAATCCCAGGATGATTCACATTATACAGACATGCATTATGTGTTACGACTCGTATCGGCTTATTGCTACAGCATACAACAAGAGAACACCACACTGCTAATGGTGGTGGCTAACGACACAAGCACACACTAAGGCACTTGCAATACATTCAATTCCGTTACATCCAGAAACCACCATCCCGAGAATGTGAGTTAGGTGGGTGAAACAATTACCCTTACAACAGACGATACTACCTGACATGATGTGTTAACACTGACCGGTATTGGCTTACTGAACGACCCTGCACTTAGACTCTGCCTAGTTTCAGGTGGGGCAAACAAGACAAGAAAGAGAGGAAGGAAGTCAAGTTGTGGCCGAAATATTATGTGGAGGCAGAGAAAACCAGAAGAAAGAGATGAAGCAGAAGTGATGTGGTGGAAGAATTGAAGGAGTTTGAGTGAGGTGGGGGAATCCATGAATAGCGAATCTCGAAGAAGAGACCTTGTCCATTCCACTCTAATGAATGAGGGAGATGAAAAGCCTCTATTATGCCCATATGCCCCACCACCCCATAAGCATCAAGGACTGGTAGGGTGTGTAAGCACACTCGATTGTCAAGGGCCGATAGGGGCTCGACCATAAGGACCGGCAAGGTGCGTAAGCACACTCGACTAATAAGGCCGCCATCAGCTCGACTGTTAAGGAGAGCCCCCCCACCCAATAAGTAAATTGAAACTCGAGTTGCTTGACCATAAGGGAGAGGAGAGGGGCTCGACTGTTAGCCCCCCCATCTAATAAGTAAATTGGCAGTCTGTGGACCCTGACCTCTCAGTGTAATGAACATTGTTGGAATCTTATATTAGATCCTTACTTCTTGACTTGCTTCCTCTTTCCCTAGCAGTGGCACGCACATTCTGGGAAGATCATAAAGCCGTCTTGCTTCTTGACTTGCTTCCTCTTAGGGGATTGGGCTCGCTTAGAAAACTTGGCTGGCTTACTCAACTGAATGGATGCTGAGTCTGAGTCTGGCTTTACTGACCTTGGCCAGCTCCCTACGCAACCCATCTCCTCTAGTTGGTGCTTGGCTTAGCTGGGTCCTATGCCTCACCCTTTTGGGGCTTCTACTTGACCAAGGTAGGCGGAGCATTGGGTTGTTACGGACCTTGCCTACTCATGGGGGAATCAAACTCGAGCCTCTACGTGTTTGGAAGTTCCCAACCTTGACTACTTCTTTATGATTGGGGAGTGAGAAAACACATACCTAGTTGTGTTACCACACGTGGTGGGGTGGGATGGGAATGTTTCCTTTATTTTATAGGCTAGTCCCTTCTCTCATTCGTACTCGATATTCAATTAACTAAAATAGATAAGGGTGGTTCTGAGTAGGCATGCTCCTGCACCGGGAGATGATTCGGGAATATCGTAAAAGGATACTTGCTTCCTTGGGTGGGGCAGGTGTTCCTCTTTCATTGCTTGCGAGTATAACCTCCTTTGCACTGACCGAACAACCATAATGATGGGAAAGGCTTGATAGATTCGGCCACAAGATAAGCCGGTTAGGAGTCTCTTTCCATTGTAGGAGACAACTTTTCCATAAGTGGTAGAGATTGATTTCTGAGGTATGCTTGTCTTCCTCTGGTTGAGTCATGTAAACCTCCTCCAATGGGCTCATCCATTTACAGAACCCCAGCTGATAGTACCCAGGAGGGGGAAAGACATAATAATGGCCCTAAGATCTCTAATGAGTACTCATTTCCCTGCCTGTCATGCTGCTACAACCAGTTCTCTGGAGCATTTGAGTTCCACAACTTGGGATCTAGTAAGATCCTCCTAAAATATCCTGCTAGGGAGGGATAATATACTTCGCTTGACTCGGAGAGCCTATGAGGCATGTCATCTGCTTACCTGAACCGGATTCAAAGTATATAATATGATTTTCACCAAGTATCTCTAGAGTAATATCATGGAGATCAAGGGTTTATCCGGTTGCATGAGGTTCGTGGATGGGAAGGGTGAGGCACGAAGCCCTTGCCTTTAGATTGTTCATCTCCCCGGCATGCCTAGTATGCTCTTCTACAAGCTTGGCCTGCACTACTTCCTCAATCGCAGCAAGAGGGGTAGGAGCCGCTTCCCCGAACGACTTGTGCCCAAGAATTCATGTCTCAATTTATTGTTTGAAGGTGGAATGTTGAGTTGAAAACTCCTCCCTCTCCCTATTCAAACCAACCCAATACTCCAGGGCTTGCTTCTAGGAGGACTATATATAAAAAGACTCCATCTTCAGGTTCTTTGAAAAATAAGGCTCCAGGGCTTAAGGCTATGGATCTTCCAACCATATTTCACTTTCATACAAATAGCATTTCACAATGTTTAGAGCTATTGCGCGGGGGCATGGATAAGCTATAATTGTTGCTGTTGCTGGTATGGCTGGAATTGATTTTAGGCTTGAGGAACCCAACTGCTGCTGGCTTTTAGTTAGTGTAGGCATCATTTGTTACTTGCCTCATTAGTTACTGGCAGGCTGCTGGTTGAATTACCCCAGGCAGGAGGGTTGAACCCATAATGCTAGAACCTATGACTAGACCCACGATTATGGTGCTTCGTGAAACAAGAGCATTGAACCCACCAGTAGTAGATTGACCTAGCTTGACATGCCACCCATTGTAATCAATACACAAAATGATATAGTTTGAGATGAGTTCCCCCATGTTCCCATCAGAAGACATTGAGCCATGCTTGTTTACTTACGCTATGAATACCTAGGGATTTGAAGAAACGATAGGACACAGTGGACCTGCTTCGAACTTGCTGCTTGCTAGATAGCTGGACAAAATGATTGATGGTACTGCTGCCTGGAATAATGAAGAGGGTGCCTACAATACAAATATGATTCTGAGAGGAGGGGGGGGGAAGGAAAAGCATATTAATTGCTGAGCTTATTTTTGGATAATTACGTGTATAATAATAGAATTGAATTAGTATTGCTTGAGGTACTTGCTTCGGTACTGGAGATTCTTTTACTACTGGTTGGGACAAGAAACTTTCTTGTAGATGAAACCCCGGCTGGCAGAAAAAAAGACACGAACTAGGTAGGAAAAGAAACAATTCTATCTTCCCCATCCCTCTATCCCCTCTACCCTCTATCTCTACCTCTCTCTACTATAACCTATCCATCGCTATCTCTACTTCTCTCTACCGATACTAAATACTTTATACTCTAGACGTTCAGTTCATCAGTCCAGATACGACAAGTCTATAGACGTGAAAGCCAGAACAACCCATCCTGAAAGTGTTTATGTGAGGAGGTGCACCGATTACCCTAACAACTTATCCATGCATGACAAGGTGCCAACTTCAAAGAATGAGAGATTTGAACCAATGGATGGATAAGAGTTACAGTAGACACGTTCTTTTCAATCCATTAGATACAGATGTTCTGTTTAGTTCATATACGTGAAATCTATATACATGAAATAATTACCCCATCCCGATAGAGTGAGTGAGGTAGGTAGGTGCACCTATGAAGAGTAATTGATTGAAAGAAATCAAATGGACTAAAGCTAGATCACCACGGAAGTCATAGTCATGGCTTGAAAACGAGAAACAAGCATAGTGCTAGGTCAAGTAGTGGAAATTACGTTTACTAGTGTAATTAGAGCTTAGAGTCTCATGCAAGTGGTTACAGTGTATGAAACCTTATGAAATAGGTACAACCTTAGAATAGGTAACTACTTAGGCTTAATCAATTAGAAAGAAAATAGATCATTAATGGAACAATCACATTCGGAGTGCAGGTTGACTTGACCAAACCAGCTTGAACCAGCTTACTAAGGCTAATCACTTACCGTACCGGCTTCGATTACGCTTGAACTAGAAGTCTGTATGGATACAGAAAGAGTCTATTCATTATCGCACTACAGAGAGGCTAAGCATAGAGAGTAGAGCTAGGAGTTAGCTTATGAACTCAAGCTAAGCACCATATGGATTCCACTGGTTGTTTCTTTATATCGAATGGGTGTCGTAGATATGCGATCATCATATAAAATCTATTTGGATTTTGGATTATTCCCCACTAACTAACCTCACACTCACTAACCTTACTGGGCATGTGGTAACCTGAATAGCTGCTGCTATAGTACCTTCTCCCTTAGGTCTGGTCTACATGTCTGGTCTGACGTGCCCTACCACCCTACCCTATGCGGTTATGGAACCTTAGCAAGCAGCATTGTCTTACATATGTTCTCGGCCATCGACATCTAACCATAAAGTATGGTGGTTTCTTATTGGCCAACGGGATCCCCCACACATACACAATCCAGTGTCTCTTTTGTCTATGCAACAACAAGTTCCATGCTCTTGGGTCTCTTGATAAAGGCTTCAAAATATGGTCTCGTCTGGTTCAGTCTCCGTTCGATGACGGCAGCAAGGTATTCGGTCACAGGGGGAAGGTGTTTTCACTATTTAAGGGGTCCTATCGCGTATGATGGGGTCCTTCTCTCACGTCTAGTGCTAGCTAAATCCTATCATCAAGGAGGTTGAGCCATTCAGGAAGATGGGATAATTGGATGGTGAAATTAGAGGAGTCTTATTTGGAAAGAAAGCCCTACCCCTTTCACGAGGGAGGGGTAACCAGTACGGAGGGAGGCAGAACTTCAGCTAGTAGGGAGCCAGACAGAACTTCGGCTAGTATGCTCTTTCAATTGTCACAAAGGATAAGCTCTTTCACGAGGGAGAAACAACCCAGTCCAGTAACAAAAGAAAGATATCTAATTCAATATTTTCACCTTGAACCAAGTTCTCTATGGAAGTAACATTGATTATCTCACTTTTAGTTTCATATGGGGCGATTGTTTCGAACCTTGGTGCCTTTTTAGTTATATCTCTGGTCTGGGTGCCTCCTTTTGAGTGGAGGTTCTTTCTCTCCTTTTGAGGGCGATTATTTATAAAAATAGCAGCTTAAAGAACATGTTTTGACAAAGTTGATACATAGCCACATACAAAAAGTTGATTTAATCCATTCATACCCATTTGGTCAAACAAGGTTTAGATAGGCATCCTTAAAGTTGAAGACAGACATACCCGTATCCTTATAGTTTGATCCTATCCAGCCATGTTCGGGTTTCCCTTACAACCCCTTCTATGACAGTCTTAGAGTCCCTTACAACCTCTCCCTTCTAGTCTAAGCTTTCTATTGAAGTGATAAGTATAACCTTTCTAGGTAAGGTAGAAGAGTCTAAGCTTTCTATTCTAGTATCTAAGGCTTTCTCTCTATAACAGTCTATTGAAGTAAGGAAGAAGGTTTCTTATTCCCTCTCCTAGCTTCTAAGAAGGCTAGTGGGAAGATTAGATAAACCTTTCTATTCAAACTATTAGTCTAACCATTATAGAAAAACTTCTAGTTTTTCCTGTCTATTCAAGCTATTGAAGTAAGGAAGAAGGTCCCGGAGGGGCTTGCACTTCCTAGTGCAAGGAAGAAGCTAAAATTCAATAAGGAGAAAGAATGAGACTTGACCAGCTTGTTCCGATATCCAATCCAATATCTAATTCATGTAATCTTATCTTGGCCATACTTATCTCGTTGTGGCACTAATAACGCAATGAATAGTAGCCAACCACCTCGAACCCGGACTACAGTCGCATCAGGTCAATAATATTGGCTAGCGGATTTACCTTATTCTCTCTCGTTCTCAGCACAGGGAAGGGAGGGAAGGAGGAGGATATATGCCTTGCACGTAGCCACTGTTATTACATATATAATTTGAGAACAATTACGGACTATTATTAGAGGATGCCCCTGGCAAGGCTCGTGGTGAGGGAAAGACTTGTTATTGCCGGTTAGAGTGGGAGACAGATAATAGGCAGTACCCCACATAGCAAGTCGAA
>APFE031501605.1:35601-71573 GCA_000404065.3 Pinus taeda | reverse complement strand
GGAATTTAAATGATTTTAAATATTAAAAATACAAAAGAAACAAAATTTCCATTAATCAAGGAAAAGGATAAAACTATAATAAATTTTTCATTTGATATGCATTTATTAGATTTGTCGTAATTCGTATTAGCATTCCAAAGTTTTTCTATGATAAGTTGAATCTTAATGTGAGAGCTTCTTCACTTCATTGTGTGGGTATTCTCTAGTCAGATCCTTATGATATCTACATCTTGGACCACTTAAAATCCCTGAGAAGACCAGTGCCAAAAATATGATATATAATGGTCCTTCTGATGGTACTTACTTGCTACTATGTTTGTCATTATACCTACTTTTGATAATTTCCTCCTTTATTTATAATTTTGGTTGTTAACTTATCTTTTATTACTAACTTAAACTTGAAACTATTCTACATAAATATTGGAGGGTAGATTGCCACAAAGTGGTTTTCAATAATGTCATTTCCCAATGGTGCCTTGACGAGATTTTCACCATTGGACATCTTGAAGTCATCAGGATATATGTTTTTTAAGTCAAACACCACTTACTATAGACTCAAATAGGTTCCCTTCAAGTGCCTTTAACTGTATTGCACCTAAAGGTCATAAGTGTTCTATGACAAAGGGGCCTAGCCATGAAATTTCTATTTCTCTTGGTTTCCTCATTACTTGAATATCATAGAAAAGCACTAAATCTTCAACTTTTAAATGCTTTATTTTTAAATTCCTTTCATGCCAAGCCTTTTTCTGATGTGTATGTCCTTGTTATTCGTGGACTGTATGTAATATGTCTTCTTCTAGTGATCAAGTTGATGAATTTTATCTCTTTGTACATTATCAATATCGTACTTTAAAGTGGTAGACACTCTTGCTTCATTTGTTGTATATTGCAATGGTATTATTACTTCTTGTCGATAGAATAGTTTAAATGGGATGTGTCTAGTTGATTTTTTATATGTCATCCGGATATGCCCATAATAGCTCTACAACTTTATCAACCTAATTGTCTCTTCTAAAATTGCATGTTTTGGTTAGTCCTTTATGAAAGGTCCTCCTAAACAACTCTATCACATCATTGACATGTGGATGGTAAGCCATATTCTTTCTATTCTCAATCATAATTTTTTGTAACAGTACATTAATGGTAGCATTAACAAAACGTGTTTCACCTATCACTGATTATAGTCAAGGGGCATATTTTTATAAATAAACTTAGCTTCTACTTATTTTGTATAGTATTTGAGTGGTTCTACTTATTCCCACTTTGTTATCCACTACATTAATAATGTATTTCACACCCATTTTTCTATCCCTTTTAGGGAATAGGCGGACAATGTCAATAAGTAAATATGAGAAGGTAACGATTTGTTTATGGACTAGAGTGACATTTCATTATCCAAAAATCATTGGCATATCCTTTAACAAATGTCACACTTCTTGACTTATGTTCAATAGTCTTTAAATATGGTTGGGCATCATAATCATGTTTGCAAACCTTTTCTAGCTATCATGTTGCCCTAGTAATGTAAGCGAGTAGGGCCTTTGTGGGGTTCATCTATTGTACCCTTCCTCTCATGTTATAATGAACATATTCAAACTATTTCTCCCCAATTGATCTAAGTGCCCACTAATTAGTGTGAAATGGGCTTCCTTCATTGCCAATATTTTCTTTTTCTTTTTCTTTTCGAAAAGGGTAAGGGCTAGAAAAATGAAATTGGGGAGTTACAGAAAAAAATATATTCTAGCACTGCATTATCAAACTTGTTGTAGTCCTTTGAAGTGGACATAAATGTGAGTGGGAATCCTATGGGAGCAATGTTGATTTAGGGATGAAGGTAAATATGCTACAATTTTGAATTACTTCATAGGGAGGATAACATAGGGTCACCCTTACTTTACCCACAGTATGAATAAACCTATGCACTAAACCATTTTTCTGCCCAGGAATTTATATGACCTACCAGGTCAAATCTTCATTAATGGTGATGGTTAAGGCCCCTTTCATTAGAACTCATGCGGAAACAAATCAATAGACTAACCCAAAGCCTAAACCCTCGTTAACATTTTCATTGGGACTCGATCACCCCTCATAAACCATTGTAAATACTTATGCCGCACATGTATCCAACCCCACTTTATAACTTTTGGGTCATAATTGGACTTAACCATAAAAATATAGATCCTTTATAATAGATAACATAGAAAACCACATAGATCATACCTTTTCCACCAATCGTCAGCTTTTGCATAGTTACCGATGTTACCTTTATCGGATCAATTCTCCATCGTTGATTTCCTTGTTTAATCCAACAGTTGACGTTACATCTAATGAATGAAACCAATCGTTGATCCTATACCATAGATCTTCACCTCATTCGATCCAACACTCCATCACAATTTCAGCCATACAACTAGTACAAGGATTACCTGCCTGATAAGAGGTTTCCTCTTTCTCCTTGGTTGCTACGTGTTGAACGGTTATTGGAATCAAGTGCTCACCATTCGATACCACTTACGGTTTTGAGGCCGCCCGGAATCCGTTTTCGCTTGTAAACCCTCCTCCGAATTTTGATAGCTGATGCCCGCGATCTATTGCTATCGGTTATCCCTTGATCCTTTCACATGACTCTTCCACTTTAAAACTCTGATCTGACATGTATTTCAGACTCGATGGGTTCTAGGTTGCATTCGATAAGGTTTTAGGTCCGGCTATGCATCACATGTCGCAATTGATTCCTCCCTTTGAAAGATTGCGATGCAATCTTGATTTTTTCCACTCTTGTGATTTAATCCTAGCTGTTGATATATGAGATCTAATGGTTGTTGTGCATTGAAACTTTACTCCTCCGCTACTCTGTTTACTTATGTTTTTACGCTATTCCTTCAACGTTGCATTATGGTTTTGGGTTTCTTCAATATTTTGGTCCCTCGGCTATTCCCTTGCGCACTTCCTCCTAAGCTTTGACTTTGATCCCTCTAATGGATTCAACAATCCATTATGATCCTCCTCTTCATGTGTTTCTTTGTGTAATCACCGAACTTCGCCTACAACTCTCTATTACACAAAATATGCTAATTCATTTATTCATAATTCAATATTTGATAACACACTTATTCAAATTGGAATTTGAATCTCTGTGCATATATATACACAAACAATTACATAATGAGACTGTCTATCTCTCCTTGGCCTGATCTTCTAATTTAATGGCCTCTGTTCATTATATGCCCGTAGGCTTACAAACACTAGCTAAATCTCTCTCTCTCTCTCTCTCTCTCTCTCTCTCTCTCCCCCCCTGTCTATGCCTTTTAGGCTTATATTTATACAAAAAGGGATTCTAAAACCAATTCCTGGTTTAGGCCCATAAGCTTCTCAATGAAATCCTAAAATCTTTTTCTCATCCCTAAGGATTCTCTCAAATCCACAAAATCATGAACTAATTCCTAATCTGGATTTTACAATGAATTATAAAATCCATTAATTCTCTCAACTATCCTAAATCTCTCATATTCTCCTACATTAGAGAATATTTACAATTACGCCTCACCATATTCAATTAAATTATATTCTAGCTTATCTCATTAAAATTACTCAAAACTCTTATTAATTACATTAATTCAATACTTAGGAAACCAACTTCCTTGAAACAAAAGACCCCCTATGTCTACTAGAATACAATGATGATGTTGAGCTAAATGCTCCTGCAGAAGAGGTTCTTAACTACCCTACCTATGGAAAGAATCTACATGATTTTGTGCAAGGTATAAAAAATGGGAAGTCCTATTTCATTGGAAAGATATAGTAATCCATACATATCACCAGTACTTATAGTATGTATAGGCCCATAGTACATTAGAATAAACCATATATTACATTTGGATGGGGTTTCTAGAACAATTTCATTTAGCAATTAGGTACAAGGAAGGAAACATCAACAAGTTGACTAACATGCTTTGAAGGCAACCTACATCAAGGATAACATATTTGGGGACTTTGATAAACATGGATCCCTTCATAAATGATGCACACATAGAAACATATATAGATGATGAGGACTTAAAGGATGTTCTTCAACAATAGTAGATAAAGAGTCATGTGGATAATGGTGATAGAAAAATTGATCATCATGTCTTCAATCATTTCCTCTAGATGTTGGACAAGTTTTGTGTTCCTAAAGGTGAGCGATTATAGCTATTCATATATCATCATGCCTACAAGGTTACGAGGAAGTTTGATGTAGGTAAAATAGTTGTGAACTTGCTTAGGTATGTCTATTAGTAGAGGATGAAATAATGTGTAGCTAGGTTCATAAGATGATGTATGATATTAGGTTCTTATAATACTAGTGTATCCCCCTTATTGTTATTGTTGTGCCTATGTAGCCCCCATACTATTATTATTTTTGTGCCCCATAGAAGCCCACTATTGTTATTGTTGTGCCTTTATATTATTATTTTTATGTAGGCTCTCATTATATTATGACCCCTTAGACTCTTATATATACAAAGGTGATCTTGTCATTTGTATCATCCAATGATTTTTCATTTATTTAATGTAAAGGAGGTTTCCCCCTCAAAGAGGATAATTTTTAAGTAATTTATCTATATATTTGTCAATTGGTTGCATAACATATTATTTGATGTATTGGCAATCCTAGTAATAGGAAAGAAGGTCTATATCGATCACACAGGCTAACTGCCACTCTAGGATCCACCTCGAGACAATTAAAAAGGGTAATGATAATGGCTTGGAAGTTTATTAATGTCTATAGGTTTTTGTGTAATGGAAAACCTAACATGGTATTAGAGAGGCCAATTCCCACCTTGCTTGATTTTTTTTTTTTTAGTTTTGTATTTTATGATTTTGAATCATCTTATGTTTCACTTAGGTCTTAATATTTCCTTGATATCTATAGATCTATGTAAGTGATGATGGTAATATAATGTATATAGATGTTAAGGCTTGTAATGAGCCTAGTATAGCTAAGAAACAAATATTCAATCAATTTTATCACTACCAATATCTGACACACATTATCCAAATCTGGGTTATTAAAGAGTGCGTTGGGTTATTCAAGAGAATGTGATGTGTGTTCATTGGGCTTGGTGTATTGTTGGGCATTGTTACATACGAAAGCCATCTATAATATGTATTGTATTTGTAAGCCAATCTGTAGTTGAAAAAATTCATTGCATTAGATTAGAGACATGAGGTGCCGATATTTTCTTTAGATTAGAGAGACGTACGTTGCTCTCAAATGTTAGAGTGGACAAGATCTACAGCTCCAAATTAAAGGCCTGGGCATATCCTCCTTCCTGCTCCAAGTGAAATCAATTTTTAAAGTTGTTTCCTCTTTAATCAACTGTAAATGTTTGCAAAAATCGCACTTGAAGAAATTCAAGAGGCTCGCTCCATACATTGGGTTTCTCTCCCATCATCTACAAATTAATGATTATTTGGGTGTGTTTTGGTATGAAGAAGCATGTGATTTGGAAAGGGGTATCTATTGTGTTGGAAAAAAGAGGAGCCAGTGGGTGCAACCTGAAAACCTCATCCAATATTGCATATAGTTGAGGTAAGACGAGTTACAAAACTAGAAAAAGCAGTTATGGAGCTACGAGAAATATATAGAAAATGAGAATAACATTACTTTTGAAGGTCAAAGTTGTTGCAACCATTGAAGCTTACACGGGCAAAAAAATGTCAAATCTCTGAATTCAAATCCACAAGTGCTTTATTACATCTAAAATATAATCCATAGAAATAATCATCCTTGGAAACTCGATGCTTCTTCACATAGTCATATCTTGTGTGCATATCGATGCTTTTCTCGTATTCATATCTCACATGAACTGAGCAGCAACAATGGATTGTCTTTAGCAGGCTACTTTGTTTCATGCCTCTTCTAAGTCACACTAAAAATAAGCTAATCATTCATTATTTGGGGATCAATTGGAGGAAAATTTCAACCTAAAATTGGCCTCCTAAGTAAACATAATAAAATAATGGAAAAATAATAAAACAATAGCTATGAATTTTGGAGGGAAAAGAAGAAAACTACTTTTTTCATTGTATTTATGGCTTATCTCCTTATATAGCTACTCAAATTTCATGGGTAAACACTCATTGTATTAAGAATTAAATTTTGCATCCAACAATGTACCATTATATAAAATTCTAAGAAGATCTACATGATAAAAATTGAAGATACATTAAAAAATGTGTTAAACACATCTTTTAAATGTATATTTAATTTTTATCAATGTGGATCTTCTTAATAGTATGCCTAATGGGTTCTTGTTGGATGCAAAATTTTATTCTGCATCAAACATGTGTCTACTCATAAAATTTGAGTAAACCTATAAGGAGATAAGCCAAAAATAAAATTAAAAAAAGTAGTTTTTTTATTTTGTCTCCAAAATATTAACACGTGCCTCTTTTTAAATTTAAAGGATTTTGATGGGTTTACATATTATGTACGTGAACATTTCATGGGAACATTTAGGCTAAAATTTCCTCCAATGGTTGTCGTCACTTCCATATTTGGAACATGTCTCCAAATCATTAGTAAATGCTAGTTGATGCATTGTTTAGGACAATTAGGATTTAGCTCAATTGTTGTCGTTTTAATAGAAAAATTAATTAAGTTGAATTCCAATTGAATTGCTCCATAGTGGAATGACAAGATGAATCGCAATGCACTGTGTGCATTGGTCGACATAGTATTTTCTTATGAGCCCCTCAAATGTTTGTGGTGAGAATTTCGAAGTCAAAAGTTTTTTTAATTACACTTTTGACTAAGGATTTTAATTCCTGAGGATTTCTTGAAAAGTTAAGAATATTTGTAAATGATATCCATTGAAGAATCCATATATGTATTTGGTTGACATTTTAATTTATTCTTGGTGGTTATTATTGGATTCATTGTTGTCCAGTCACATAACTCGACTTGGATTTCCTTCATTTGTATCATTCTTGGAAGTGTGAAGCTATTGTCATCACCAACCTTCCTTTCTAGCAGCTTTTTTTGGTCTTGTGGCTAGTGGATATAAATTTTTCAACTTGGTATTTTCAAGATGGGTAAAATAATGGAGGAACTTTGTGAGAGGAAGGTAGTAGATGAACTTGATAAAGATCCCATTCAATTGTAGTTAATTGTAGCACTGTCGTAAGAAGAGAATGAAACACTTAAAAATAGGTTTCAAGCTTCCATAATTGAAAAAATTGAGAAGGTAGACCATTTGGAATCAACCATGGGAAAATACTTCCAGATTCTTACTGATGAATTTGAAGAGAAGATTGACCTCCTTGATGACTTGCAGCAGGAATTTGAGTCTCTTCCTGACTCAAATTTGAAGAAGCAACTGGAAGAGAAAAATAATAAGCACATTATGTAGATTGATTGTTTAAAAGAAACAATTTTGGAACTGTTATAGATCTGACCCATAAATATATGATAATAGAGATAAACCCATAAATAACAAGATATAACTAAATATAAATGCTTCTTTATTGATCAAACCCTTAAGGTAGGACAACACCATACAATCACTTCTTAAGGAAGGAGAATACTCCACAAGCCATATGCTTGTTCATACAATATTCCATCACCTCTCCCAATGGGGAGTCTCTAGCCTCTATATGTGCTACATACATACAATACCATGGGTCATTACGATGGTTCCCTCAATACCCTCTATCTAATACAATGGGCTTATTACATTATTGCTAACTACTTGTGGTCCCTTACATGATATCCAAGTTAACCACTTTATTTATTACTATGGACCATCCCATTATTACATTATTCCCTACGGTACCTCCCTCTGTACCCCATACTATCCCCCGTAGGTATACTACATTCCAACCCCCTTAAACAGGTTTCATCCCCGAAACATAAGAAGAACACAAATAATAAGATCTACTCAAACCCTTAAGGTAGGGCAACACCATAAAATCACTCGTTAAGAAATGATAACACTTCACAAGCCATATGCTTGTTCATACAATATTCCTTGAACTCTCTTAATGGAGAGTCTCTAGCCTCTATATAGGCTCCATACATATAATACCATGGGTCATTACCATGGTTCCCTCAATACTCTCTATCTAATATAGTGTGATTATTACATTATTGCTAACTACTTGTGGTGCCTTACATGATATGGGTTAACCATTTTATTTATTACTATGGCCCATCTTATTATTACATTATTCCTTTGGGTACCCCCCTCTGTACCCCATACTATCCCCCCTAGGTACACTACACTCCAGAGGCCATATGCTTGTTCATACAATATTCCTTCACCTCTCTTAATGGGGAGTCTCTAGCCTCTAGATAGGCTTCATACATACAATACCATGGGTCATTACCATGGTTCCTCCAATACCCTTTATCTAATACAATGGGCTTATTACATTATTTCTAAATACTTGTGGTCTCTTACATGATACAAGTTAACCATTTTATTTATTATTGTGGCCCATCCCCTTATTACATTATTCTCTTTGGTACATCTCTCTGTACCCCATACTATCCCCCCCTAGGTATACTGTAGGAACAACATCAACTTTTGTCACAACAATTGATTGAAAAGGATGAGTTCATTCAAAATCTATAATAGGCTAAGTAGGAACTTGAATTGGAGGTTAGTCATCTCCATAAATCTGAGATGGAGATAATAAATGTTAAGCTGTCAATCTCTCATTCTTCCACACTTGATGATGTTGAATGCCAGAAGCTTGATGTTGACTCATCACATGCTTTTGTGACACCCAGTTTTGAAAACCATACTACTAGTATTTGATCCTGATTACATAGAAAAATGAGATATAATGGAGGAGGACATGGGAAAAGTGGACATGGAATTATTTCTCCTATTAACCCTTTGGTGCAAACATCAAGAACAAGTTCTAGATATGATTCTGCTACTTCTTCATCACCTGCATCCAATTGTTAGGTTCTTGAAGAAAAATGCTCTTGATAAACATATTGATGACATTGTTGTGTCGAAGTCTCGAAATGATTGTTCAACATTATAACAGAGATCACCTAGTCGGGAACTTAAGGCAGCTCCTTTTTCGTTTGGAATGGTGGTTCCAACTAGTTATACTAGATCCAGTTACTTTCTTGCTATCTCTACTAGCTTAAAGTATGTCCTTATTTTTTACCAATAGAGAAGATACATAAGATCCACCCTCTTTCTGAGCTCAGGAAAGAAATTGATTCTTATGGGTATCTAAGGCTCAGCCAAGCCACAACTAAAGTTTTCCTCTTTGATAAGAGGACTTCTAGAAATGTAATTATTAATTTAAATGCAAATTAATCCTAGAATGCAAGCAAAATAAATGAAATCCTAAGCCTATCTCGGTTAGGAAGATGTAGAAATAACCCACATGAGAGCAAGATATTAACATAATTAGGATTTTAACATGTCTCCCTTAAGATGAATATATAGCTAATGAAATAGTTCAATTAACTAATATTATAATTACCAAACATGTTGTTGAGAGATATATTAACAATGAATGATGAACCAATAACATTAGGAAGTATTTCACATAATGTTGATCGAAATTAAATAAGAATTAGATGACATATTTTTGAGTAAATAATTACTAAGAAACCTTCTTTTAATATATCAGAGCTAAAGAGGTAACTGAAAATAGATCATAAGGTAAATAGATTGGATAGCTAGTCTATAAGATAGGTATGCATATTGTCAGTAATGCACAATATAAATCCATTTAACATAATTCTAACATTAAAAATTAAATTAACATTAAAATACTAGTATTTCTAATACAAATTTATATGAACATGTTCTCCTTCTTTGTTCTTTAAATTTGATCTCCTATAATCTCCTCCAGAGCATAAAATTTGCTGCTAAAAGAAAGTGTTGCAATAGTGCAAACTTTGCCATTCATACACAGTTTAGATGGAGAAAGACAAATCTCAATAATTCCCAGGTCTTAGATTGATCCTCTCTACCTACAACATGAAATATCTATTACAACAGTGCTTTAAGAATTACAGAATTGCAGAGAAGAGAAGCCCCTTTGCTAATTCTACAAAACCACTATTTATAATTACAAAAATGAATGTCAAATAGAAGAGCTGTTAAAGAACAAATCACCTCCAACATTTTTTTATTGGTCAAAATTCTTGTTCTTCTATTGTTTGAGAAAATTGATTGATTCAAATATTCTCCTCCTCATCTCCTCTACTGTTCTCTTTCCAAAAACCAATAAAAATTAAATTAAAATGCAGATTAAAATAAAAAATACTAAATCTCGAAAACAAATGTCTCAAATTAAAATTCAATTCAATAAATAAATAAATAAAAAGAAATATGAGCCTTCCATTGATCCTTGTAAATCTGCAAATAAGGCTTGGAGCCAATAAAAAAGGAAAAAATTAAACTCAAAAAATTAGTTTTGGTTACAAATTCAGAGCTTAATTTTCTACTGAATTTTATCATTATTTATTGACTAAATCTGGTCATGAAACTACTTCATACATATTCTTCATGATTTTATCTATATAACATGCCATATTAGGCCTGATTTGGCCAAGTAAAACTCAACTGATGAATTTCCAAAGTTGAAGTATAAAAACTGCTAAAATTCTGGAAAAAATTGTGCATCAGCCAAAATTGGACATTTTAATTAAAAATTCTAATTCTAATTAGCAATACAATTAAAAGTAATTAAACAATTAATTTAAATATAGATTAATATAATAAATTAATAATAAATATTATATATTATTTTTAATTAAATTATTACATTTAATTAATTTAGAAATGAATTATATTATTAAACTAACTATATATATTTATTTAATTAAATAAAAGTAAATAAATTTTAATTAAATAAACTACACTAACCTTTTTACAAACCAGTATATGAAAACCAATACGTTGACCGAGTTTGCCCATGTGTTGTCGAGTGACGTTTTGCATCGAGTGCTGAGGTATATCGGGTATCAATATAGATAATATTAGAACTTTTTAAACAAGTTTTTGACCCACAAAAATGCAGAGTTGTACATAATATCGAGATTTTTAATTATTGGAAATTTTATATCCGGACTTTTTATCGTTTTAATATCGAAATTTTATATTAGGTTTTTTTTATGAAGATATTATATCGTACCTTTTATGATATTTTTATATTAGAATTTATGGCATAGACGTCGAAAATTTTATTAGAGTTTTTTATAAAAGAGTAAGGACCGTGGGTTGAGTGGACTCATTCATTATAAATTAGAACTACTTGGTAATTAAAAATATGATAAAATGAACTACAACTACTTTGGAATTTTGAGATTTCAGGTCTCATAATTTTTTTTAAAATTGAGAATTAGAATAAATTACTGAGATCCTGAAAAGACATAATTTTAATAGTTCTACAATTTGGTTACAACGATTTTGTAGGACCGTTAGTGAGAAACAAAATAATTAGTAAAAAATTAACTAGGAATTAATATTTACAATCAATTACTAATTTATTTACAAAAGTTAAAATAACATATATTTTTGTACATTTTTTAAGTGAGGCGGTAAGAATTATCGAAGTTTGGATGAACACCATTTGCAAAACATGTAACCAAATGAAATGAAATAAGCTCCGATGGAAATCTATTGAAAAGTCGAACTCAATGAAGCAATTAAAATAGAAATCCAATGAAGATATGAAATTAGTAAAATTGTATGACACTTAACCAAAAGAAAATATTAAAAAGGGGATTTATCAAAAAATTATGGAAATGGTCCCCATCATTTGAAATAAATAACCCAAGAAGGGGAGGGGGAAGGTTGAAATAATGGATTTCACGAAAACGTCTAACAGTAAAACATTTCCATGGTACCACATAATATATTAATCAATGTGACTTCAAAAAGATATGTACTCAAAGAAGAAAGAGTAAAAATCATGAATCCAAATTTTGGGAAAAAAATATTTTAAAATTACTACGTATGAGAAATAAAGAAGGTACAAATATGAGTTTTTGATAAAGCATATATCCATTGTTATAAATAGTTTTTGATATTGCTTCATTGTCAATGATCCTAAACAATAACCTGACGAATTTGTCTTTTATGTCATACAGAATGACCCCACTGCCAGTGAGTGTTCATAGCCACGATGAGTTTACTTGTATTTTCCATGCTTCCTATTTTAATCACCCTTTTTATAAGCGCATTTGCGAGCTTTTAGTTTATGATGTGCCTGAGTGAAAGATGTAGGATGGTAATATAAACTTATGTTAATGGATATAATACTTCCATAATGTTGAATCCAAATTCTTTTCTCGCGACTATCAATCAGAGGTTTTTATAAAGTGGAGGGGTGGGAGTGATCCATTAAATTAAACACAGGTCAGCTTTTTCCTTGAAAAGGTGAACTATATCACTTATAAAGGATGTGTGTTTCTCCATGAAAAAGTTTTTAAAGAAAGAGGGGTTCATAACTCCATAAAGACATACCTTGAATGATAAATGAAATTCACTGAAATAGACAGAATAAATATTTCTCATGTATGCCATCCATGTTTAGGTGAGGAAAAGGCCTTCCACATAAATCATGATAGAGTCACCAAAATCAAACCAAAATTGAAAGAAAAAGGAAATTAATTCCCAATTGAAGTGAAAAAGAAATCACCAAACTCCAAAAAAGTAAAAATGAAGGAACAAAAACATAAAAAAGAAATTCCGAAAATTAAAGAAGCAACTCCAACAAGATTAACTATAAAATGTCTCAACAAAC
Organism: Pinus taeda; assembly: GCA_000404065.3. Taxonomy (NCBI): domain Eukaryota; kingdom Viridiplantae; phylum Streptophyta; class Pinopsida; order Pinales; family Pinaceae; genus Pinus; species Pinus taeda. Next base: position 58,802 of record APFE031501605.1, on the reverse strand, counting down.
GAATAAAAGAGGAAAACCATGCGTGTTCATCTTTAGTTGAGAATGTATTAAATTTTATCATATGGAGTTATAAGTGATTAGGCTTTTGAAATTAAAGGGTGAATACCATTGATGAGACATAATAAGCTAAATGAGATATCTCTTCCTCGTGCAAATTTTCTTGTTTCAAAGTAGATCCTACACAAAAGAATCTTAACCATTTTCTAATCAAAAAAATATATAAGAAACAAATTAAAGGTTCAAGGACTCCCTAGTCTAGCTGACTTTATGAACATCATTACTACTTCTCCCAAAAACTCGAATACAAACAAAACAAAGGAGAACAAGTGTCAAATCCAAGCCATGAGGGATGTTAAAAAGATATTGAGGTCCAGTAAAACTTATATCCACACACACACACACACACACACACACATTAGCAGAAATTAAAAAAAAACTTGAACTGAATGTAAATGTATGGAAATGAATGAAAGTGGGCATATGAAAGTTGCAATTTGAAAAATTAGTTTAATTTTACATGAGAAGTATTATATTCTCTAATGACAGAGAACTTCTTAATTTAATTGGAATTTAAATTATGAATAAGTTGAAATTTTTTAAATCTCATTGACCCCAAAGGAAATGAATGAAAGTGGGCATATGAAACTTACGATTTGAAAAATTAGTTTAATTTTATGTGAGAAGTATCATCTTCTCTAATGACCCTCCTATTTTAATTGGAATTTAAATTATGAAGAAGTTGAAAATTTTTAAATCTCATTGACCCCAAATCATCATTTATTAAATATCAACTAAAGCAAGTGGTAAACTAGAAAATGATTTCTCACGTTCAAGGAATAAGAAGTAAACCAAATCCAAAAAAATGATAATGAAGTGATGCTTCTTTATGAATTGCAGCGAGGATTGTTTTGTTAAAATTTCAAATTTCATATTCACTCCATGATTCTCATAAATTGTCAAGAATGAAGACTAAGTCCAAACAATGAAATGCATATGTGTAGGTGGAGAACCCTTGAAATTTTGTATGCTAAATATAGAGTGATATATGAAAATTAAAGTATAAGAGAAATCAAACATGAATTAACCATTATTCATTAGCTTTACTTGTTCCAAATTCCTTACCAATTTCTACATTACAATAGTGGCTGGTCAAATGAGCCTTGAAAATAAAATGAAGATGCATATTAAACGATGAATGAGATAATGAAATGGGCACCCAAAAATGGGATGAAGGCAGAAACATAAACAAATCAAACATGATGAAATTTTCATTAGCCAGGAAGATTTCTAAGAAGAGTAAAAAGAAGCCCATGTGCACAAGAAGATTGTTGACAAGAGTAAAAAGAAGCCCATGTGCACATATTGATGATGATGATGTTTAACGTCCACTAAGACCAAAATTTGGTCTATCAGACCTAAAGAAACGAATTATTTGGTTTGATTTAAGATGTTATTCCTATGCTAAAAAATCTTGGAGAGAAGCCTCCCAAGCTCACTGTAATTTTGACAACGTAAAAGGCTAGGAAGGTCAGTATTGCAACAAAGATTTTGGAACTAAGAACTAATGTGGTTGTATGCGAGGCACTCTAAGAGGAAGTGATTTTCATCCTCTATGTTCGTATTCAAATAGAGATGGCAGAACCTTCCCATCCATGGTGTTTTAGGAACTGCCCAAAAACCCATTTCACTATGGAGATCTTGAGAGTTCGTTCTAATCTTGGCTATATTAATTTTCTTCTTTGAGCTAGTTAAAACAGAGAGATACTTTTAATCTTCTAGTGTGGGGTTGATGACCTCCTTATAATATCTTAATTTTCTTCTAGTTGTTAAATCTTTCTCACACCACATTTTTTCTTTGAACTTAGAAGTAACAATATTTTTAATGTTATTAATGTTTTGCAATGCAACATTCTCATCAATCTCCTAATGGTTTAGCTAGGCTCTGGTGTCCTTATACCAACCTCGTTTGGGCCTTAGGTGGTTTTGGCTAGAATTTAAAGCTAGCTTAGGAAGTCTATGGTCTCCTATGTTATTGAGTTTGTGCTTGTACAACAGAAGCCTAGTCATAGCTAGCCTCTCGATAGGGGAAAGATGCATTTCTATAAGGAGAATAAGATAGGGTGTGTTTCTTTTAATTTTTAGGTTATACATTATAAAATGCTTATGGATTTTCTCAATCATTCTCTAGGATTCTATAGAGATGCTACAACCCTAAACCTCACATCATATAAGATAACTAGAGTGACTAAATTTTCAAAGAGGAACTTCTTTCTATCCCAGATTACGAGGTTTGTCGTTTCACAATTATTTTCAAGACCAAAATAAGCTTTCTATCTCCCATTAATTCTTTTCTCAATGCTATAGTTCTAGTTGAGCTTGTGTTGAATATCAATTCCTAGGTACTTGTAGGAAGACACTTCCTCCAAGTTACTATTGTCATACATAAAATTAGCGTAAGTGTCGTTCTTGGATTTGATAATCATAGCTTTTGTTTTGTCAGTGTTAACAATCATACCCATGGTAGAGAAAAAATCCTTAAGAAGTATAAGTTGCTTATCAAGATCAGATGGGAACCTTGCGAGAAGAAAAATATCGTCAGCATAGAGAAGAAGGATGATGACTATCCCAGCTAAGATCGTGCCAGCACATCTTGCTTCCTCTAAACAACTTTCTAGTTTGTCGATGTGAATGCCAAATAGGGTAGGGGAGAGGGGGCAACCTTGTTTAACTCCCATATTACACTTAATATCTTTTGACCACCCCTCATTGCTCTTTAACTTGGCAATTACATTCTCATATAACCTTATAGCGGCAACTCTCAGCTCAAAAGGAACCTTTAGCTCTTCTAATTGGTTCCAAAGGTGGTTTTTAGGAACCGTATTGAAAACCTTTCTAAAGTCCACAAAGCAACAAAGGAGATTGGATTTATCAGTGTGGAATTCCTCCACAATGATCTTAAGCATAACGAGGTGGTCTGTTGTTGAGTTCTGCATTCTAAAACCTGCTTGGCCTTTAGCCCACTTACCTTCACTTGCAAGCCATATGCTCAACTTCCTTTCCAAAATAATACCATATAACTTGGCTAGGAGAGGGCTAATCATAATTGTCTGATAATTAGAGGGGCTATTTGTATCCTCACTTTTAATAATAAGTATAATGAGGATTTGATTCCATGGTTTAGGGAACCCTTGCTTGACCGCTTGATTGAAAAGCTTATGAATATGGGAGATGAGGACAGAACCTCCAACTTTTAAGATTTCTTCCTGGCAACCATCAATGTCCTTAGCTTTCCCATTAGCCAAACGATTAACCCCAAAATCAATGTCTTCTAATGAGAAAACTTCTTTCATTGTGAGTAGGATTTCAAAGTTATCCATGACACTTGGAGATTCATAAAGCTTTTTAAGATAGGAATTCCAGTTGTATAAAGCAATTTTATTATTATCTTTAGTTTTCCTAGTTAGAATATACCTCCAGAATTTTTTAGGAGCTACCTTAGAGAGTTGTAAGAGGTTACCTTGTATTTTACGAATATACTGCCTCTTTTTCCTTTTAGTTAGGGCTTTATATATTTTTATCTTTCCAATTTGAAGAGATTCATGAACAACTTAATTGTTCACCTCACACTTTTACAATCTTTGTCATACCATGGGTTCGTTTTGCTATTTCTTTTGTTACTTGAAACTTCAATTGAGAACTTGTTAACAAAATATGAGAGGGTTGTAGTAAAATTATGATAGAGATCTTCTATGTTATCTATACTAGATAAAGGAAGCAAATTAGTTTTTAAATCATTTAGAAAGAGATATTTTTTAATTTATATCAAAGAATAACTTATTTTAGCTATAAGGATTATCTTCTATGGGATTTCTATGCATGACAAAATTGAGAGTTATAAGTAAAGGCCTATGATCAGAGTCAGGCTCATGGTCGTTTAAGATGCCAAAATTTGTTATTTCGAGTAATCAATACTTAGATTTGATGAAATTATAATTAAAATACATCCAAGCTTTTCACTAAAATGGTAGCTTGAAAGTAAGCATATATATACAAATATAATCAAATAAGACTCCATGTGAGAATAGTGAAAGATTGGAATGAATTGACTAGAGGCCTACGAGAAAACCCGATATTCTGGAGTTTCGAAATAAGAAGAGGCGAAAATGAAATTTTGGTAAAAAGTATAAATTGATTAGTGATAACAAACCAATTTCCTAAGGTTTCAAGGGAATCAAAGAAAAAGGTAATAGATTTGATAAACAAGATTTATGAAATGAGAACAATTCTCTGATATAGAAATTTATGATAAATAAAGCCTTTTCTATTTAAGTGTTTTCGGGGGAATTATTTTTCGAAGGTTTAACTGATTTTCACTTTTGATATCAGAATTCCCAATATAATTATTTCTTATAAAGATTTTAAATAAGAGTTCCAATAAAAGGAAGCCCACAATTATTATAGGATAAAAACATAATCTCTGAACTCGGATACAGTAATAGCTCAAAATGACTTCTACGAGATTATGAGATCAAGAATTTTGAGCAATAAAATAAAATTTGCCTTGTAGATTTAAGAGAAATGCCTCAGAATTTTTTTCAAAATATTACGATATAATATAGACTCAAAAGGTCTGAAGATATTGGAAACTCAGAAACAGAAAATCAAGATTCCGATAATTACCAGATAGAGGCCCTGAATCAATTTAGAAGAAGAAATGCAACTAAAGTCGATATAAAATGAATGAGCACAATGGAAATGTTTTAATTCAACCAAAGAATTTTTTATTCAGATCAAACAGAGATAAAATCATGGATAAGATCATTTGCTGCAAGATTTTTGCAATTTTTTTTGCTTGTAGTAAATATGAGCAAGAAAGAGTCAAGAAATCAATTTCAGCCACATCAACGAGAGGAAAAGCTATTATTATTGACCTATATCATTAAATTTGCAAAGAAATGGAAACATTCATAGAAAAACATACAAAGTACCAAAAAATATGATAAGAAAATAGATACTTCCGTGAACATTTTGAGAATTTGAAAAACTAATTGCTTGCTTATTTCTAGAGCTAATTAATAAAAATCAAGTCTTTGGATCAAGCCAGTGAAAACCTGAAAAATAAGAAAAATAGAAATAAGAAGTAAGTTAATGAACATAGAAATTGACAACAGATGAAGATGAACATGTGAATGAATACTTGGAAGAACTACAAGTTTACCTCACGAATCTTCAAATTCTCCCATGCATTTCTCAAAATATGCATATGTTCAAAATCATCTACTTATTAAAATGCTATGTAATGAGATTTCAATTTTCAGCCACTTCATGTTTATGTTGAGGGACAAGAGTGGGAAAAGTGATCATATAGAAACATTTATGAATTGAAAATTGAATTTCTCAAGAGTGCTCAATTGTAAAGATTGTTTGAAACTTCTTGATTTTTCTTTACAAGTTGTCAAAAATGTGATGAAGCTCCATTAAGAAGAATAAGCAAGCGTAGCATAAGCATAACTTGAGAAATCATACTTTTCGAACACTCTTAGCATCATGCTTATTAAAAATTTGTAGTAATGGAATAAGTACAAACATGAAAATAATATAATTCTAAACTAATCTATCCCTAATCCTAACTAAATAAAAAGAAACATGACTAAGTATAGTCATACTTCTAGTGTAACCAGTTAAGAATTTTATTTCCTGCATGTATATACAGGACAAACTCAGTAACAAGATTATAGTTAAATGAACAAAAATAAATTTTAATATAGTATCTACACTAATTTCTAACATATTTACAAGAAGAAACTTATCTACAACTAGCCTCTCTTAAAATGTCCCTTCTAGTTGAATTTCAATATTGAAATCTAGATGGATTTCCATTAATGATTGGAAGAGGCTCAAAAGAGAGGATAACAAGCTAGATTCTGGAAATGCATTTTTGGATACAATGACTTGCATGAAATTGTAAGTCTTATGTACATATGTTGAATTATTAACAATCTTCTATGTAGGGAAACTTTGGAAATGTATTTTAAATGGGTCAATGAAATATAGATGGAAATCAATTACATTCAATAAAATATCATTAATTAATTTATACTGTTGGTCATATTGTAAAGATACACTCTCTTGTTGGCATTGCATTTCAGAGGAAAGGAACAAGTGATAATAAATGAACATCAATTATAAATGGAAGATTAATAACCATTGATGTCCACGATTATGATTTGAAACTTCATTTTACCATTTTTAAAATGCATCAACTGAATGTTCAATACTAAACCACTCAATGTGCCAGCATATGATAACTAAAAAATGAAAAAAAGAAAAAATATGAAATTAAAGAAAATAAGTGAAGGAAAAATAACAAAATCAAATGACTATTTACAACAGTATTACAATTATTGTTACAACACGATTGGGACTGACTTGAAGTGATTTTCCCTTAAAAGGAATTGGCTAGAATAATGCAATTAGAATTATCACCAACACCAACTTATGAATTAGACAGAGGATTAGGACTATGAATATGAATGAGAGCTTCAACATCATAGATCGACATGGTTTATTGAATGTTGAAATCATGAGTATGATTAAATGTTTGAAAATGAGAACCAACTGGAACAATTTTTATATTGCCTTTCTCTTCATTTTGAATTATATTTTGATTTGGAACAAGAGGATTTAATAAGGAAGGAGACAAATTAACATCCTCAATGTCAAAATAATCATCATAAATGACTTCAAAACATTCATTAGTATTCTCTTTATTCTCACTTGATGTATCAAAACATGAAGGCATATGGAGCACACGTTCATCAATGTTAGAAGAATGATCAGTAATTGTGTCTTTATCTTAATAAAACTAATAGTAAATTCATTTATATCAACCTCCCCATTTACTAGAAAAAAATCAAAGAAAAGAGGAGATAAATTGTTATCATAAAAAATATCAAGATAGACATAAAAATGGGAATCATAAGCAATGAATTTGGAAATATCTCTATTTGCAGATTCTTCTAAATTTTGTCCATTGCAAATTTCAGATTCTAGATCATTTACTTGGCTAATTGTGCTTTCTTGAAGAATGTTCACTTGTTACCCTGAATTTAGTATTTAATCAACATGATTATTTCAGCAATTTCTGTATCAAAATGCACTTTGTTGGAATGTCCAGTTTGTGCTTGTGGTTGTTCATTTTCAGATTTTGAAGCAAATGGTTCTTCAAATTTGTTACAGATTTCTTCTTGTAGTTATTTATCAAATTCTTGCAAGTTTTGTGATAATGATTCATTAGCATGATTATCATTAATATTATAAGAAGTGTGTACTAGATGTAAGAATTTATCATACGTGGTTGAGGCCACTTCATCATGGTTAATATGCACCTCTATATCAGAATTTTTGATGATGTGAATAGAAGTCGAAGGAGAGTGATCAAAGCTTGCAATTATTACATACTGATTTGAAATGGGAGGAACAGAACAAATATATTCAAACCAATCGAGTGATTCAATTTTTCAAGGTTTATATTCATCTTTGAATCTCAAGTAAATTAATTGAAATCTAATAGTAAAATATAAGGGAGATTCATTTTCAAATATTCATAGATCTTCAAATTCATCACATACCTTTTCATAATTATAGCTGTCAAATTTATAAAGGAATTTTGTGATGAGTTGATCCTAATTGTAAATAGAGGAAATTAGAAGAGATTGAAACCAGTTTATGGATTCTCTTGAGAATGTAAAATTAAAAATCCTCCACAAAAATCCTTCATCAATATCATGAAAATAGAATTTTCAAAATTTTGAAAAAACTCTAAGGCATGATAAAATTCAGAAGCATTCATCTTACCATTAAAATCTACATTTGACAATTGTTCTAATATTTCCAGTGGAGTATTGGCAGATGCATGTCGAGAGATACAATTCGACTTGGGAAATTTAAGAGGAGCCGTTGAAATTAAAATAAAATTTTGAAATAGAAAAACTCCAAAAGGCGACAAGTCGTTAGGCCTTGCTTTTAGTGCCAAAAATGTTGAAGGCTCAAAATGACCGTTCAACATTATAAGAGAGACCACCCAGTCAGGTACTTAAAGAAACTCCTTTTCCATTTGGAATGGTGGTTCTAACTAGTTAAATTAGCTCCAATTACCTTCTCTCTATCTCTATTGGCTTAAGGTATGCCCTTTTTTAACCAATATATAAGAGACAACAAATTATCCCTCTTGCTAAGTTGAGGAAAGAAAGTGCTTCGTAAGTTGATCTAAGGCTCAGCCAAGCCACAACTAAAGTTTTTCTCTTTCATAATAAGACTTATAGAAGTGTAGTTATTAATCTAAATGAAAACTCATCGTAGAATGTAAGAAAAAAAAATAAATCCTAAGCCTATCTCGGTTGGGAAGATGTAGATCTAACCCAACGGAGAGCCAGATATTAACATAATTGAGATTTTAACACGTTTGGCATAAGATGAATATATAGCTAATGAAGTAGTTCAATTAACTAATATTATAATGACCAAACATGTTGTTCAAAGAACTATTAACAATGAGTGATGAACCAATAACATTAGGAATTATTTCACATAATGCTAATGGAAATTAAATATGAATTAGATGATAGATTTATGAGTAAATAGTTACTGAGAAATGTGGTCTTAATATATCACAACAAAAAATGCAATTGACAACAGAGCATGAGAAAAACAAATTAAATGGCCAATCTATAAGACAAGTATTCATATTGATAGTAATGCACAATATAAATCCAAATAACATAACTTTTCCATCGAGATTGAAATTCAAATTAAAAATAATAGTATTTCTAATACAAATTCATTTGACCCTCATATCCTACTATGTTCTTTAAATCCAATCTCCTACAATCTCTTCCAAAGCATAAATTTTGCTGCTAAAAGCAAGAGTTGCAATAATGCAAACTTTGCCTCTCATACACTGTTCAGAATGGAAAAAGACAAATCCCAATAATTCTCATATGTTAGATTGATCCTCTCTACCTACAACATGAAATTCTTATTACAATAGTTCTTTAAAAATTAGAAAATTAAAGAGAAGAGAAGCCCCTTTTCTACTTCTATAAAACTACTATTTATAATTGCAAAAATAAATTCCAAATAGGAGAGTTGTTAAAGAACAAATATGCCCCAACAATTTTTTATTGGTCAAAATTATTTTTCTTCTCTTTTTAAGCAAATTCCATTGATTCAAATATTTCCCTACCAAAACATCAATAAAAAACAAATTAAAATTAAAAAAATACTAACTCTGAAAGCAAACATTCTCCAATTAAATTCAATTAAATAAATAAATAAAAAGGAAAATTAAGCTTCCATTGATGATTGTAAAGATATTATTATTCAAAAAGAACATAAACGAATGGATTTGCAAATCAACAAAGGCTTCGAGCCAATGAAAAATACAAAAATTAAACTCAGAAAATTAGTTTTGGTTACAAATTATGAGCTTCATTTTCTATTAAATTTTAGACACATTTAATAACCGAATCTAGTCATGCAACTACTTTAGAGATATTCTCCATGACTTTATCTATCTAATAAGACGTCTTGAGCTTTATTTCACATGTAAAACTCAACTTATAAGCTTCCAATATTAAAGTGTCAAAAATACCAAAATTCTAGAAAATTTATGCCTCAGCAAAAATTAGACATTTTAATAAAAATTCTAATTCAATTGCTTGTACAATTAATTAAATTAATAATTATAAATTAAAATAATTAAATTAAATATATACAAATTAATATTTAATTATTATTATATTCATAAACTAAATTAATTTATAGATGAGTTTAAATTATATACCAAACTTAAAATATAAAATTAAATTAAATTAAATAAGAACAAAATAATATCAAATTATTATATTAAAATAAAAGTACACTTAACATGTTACAAAACATAATATGTCACGAAACTTATAAAAATTATTACGTTAATATATTATAAAACCAAGTCAGATGAAAAACCAATGCCTTTGAGCAAGTGTTGCAATTAGGGTTTGAGTGACATTATGCATCGGAGGCTTAGAGGTATATCGATTATCGGATATTTACCCATATCAGAAACTTTTAAAACGACTGTTTTGACATCAAAGAAAAAATTCGAAGGTTCGATACGTAATAGTGAGATGAGATTTTTTATTAATCGAAAATTATAATATTGAGGTTTTTTTATCGGGATTTTCTTTTTATATCAGATTTATTTATTTTATTTTTATTTAATTATTTTTTTTTTTTTGGATTTTTATATCGTGATTTGATGTTCTTTGAGGTTTGAATAATGTTTATTAAGTTTTGTATAAAAGAGTAGAGAGGAGTTGAAGTGAAGTGGGATCCACATAGAGTGGGATTCATCATTATAAACTAAAGTTATTCGGTAATTAAAAATATGACAAAATGAATTACAATAACTTTACAATTTTGAGATTTCAGTTTTCGTCATTTCTTTTAAAATTGGGAATCGAAATAAATTACCAAGATCCCTAAAACACATAATTTTAATTATTTTACAATTTGGCTATGGCAATTTGGTAGCACTATTAGTGAAACTGACTATTAGTAAAATTAATTAGAAATAATATTACATCTCAGTTAAATTTATTACAAAAATAAAATAAAACATTTGTACATTTTATTTAACTTTCAGGTGGTAAAAATGATTGAACTTTCGATGAATACCATTTGCAACATGTGTAACCAAATGAGATGAAATGAGTACTCATGGAAAGATGGTGAAAAGGCAAACTCAATGAAGCAATATTTCTTTAACTCACGCGGTAAAAATGATCGAACTTTCGATGAACACCATTTGCAAAATGTGTAACCAAATGAGATGAAATGAGTACTCATGGAAAGCTAGTGAAAAGGAAAACTCAATGAAGCAATCAAAATAGAAATCCGACGAAAATGAAAAATTGGCAAAATTGTAGGACACTTAACCAAAAGAAAATATTAAGAAGCTGATTTAGCCAAAAACTATGGAAAGGGTCCCTATTATTTGAAATAAATAAGCCAAAAATAGGGGGTTGAGTTTTCTCTTCAACATGTTGTTAATATAATTCCAAATGAAAGTGTTGTTGCACTCAACTCTAGTCTGTAGAGGCAAAAATGAAGGCATCTACATATCCTCATCAAATACCTAAGAATCAACATTCTTTGTCAATTACTAGCCCTGCATTCATATCATTACAAGAGAGACATGAGAGAATGAATCGTAGGCTGGTGCCAACCATCAGGATCCTTTGTGGATGGATCAATGAATGGTCATGGTGTCAATTGAACCCATGCTTGAATAATTCATATCATTGTATTGCATCAATTGTTCATTATTGATTGTCATTGTTCCCTTAGTTGTGCTTTAGGGGGTAAATTTGCTGGCAATGAAGATTGTTGATTCTTACACCTTTTGCAGTTGTGTTTTAGTGGGGGAAAATTAGATTTTCATAGATATTTTTGTTGTTGCGTTGTTGACAATTTCTATCTTTTCTGTTTGATGAGTATGATGGTGATGGTGTTTAGACAACTTTGTGAGTGTTGTTGTACAACAATTGAGCCAAGTTTGTATTTTTACATCCCTTGTTATTTGTTTCTTTGTTGATGGTGTTTATTTTGTTTCAAGACGATGTCCATGTTCTTTATTGGCACCTAACTTCTTTGAAGCTTTTTTGGGGAAGTTGACAGTGTTTTCCACCTTTATGCCTCTACAACAATCCTACTTTAGAGATTGACGGACCTCATTGAGGTTTCACAACTCTTATCTTCAGAGTTTTGATACTTGAGCATTCCATACTTCCTGATTCATTAGAGGAATTTTCATTTTAAAATGTTAACATTGAATTTCCATGTCACAATCTGTAAGCCAATCAAAATCCTTTAAAATTTAAAAGATATACAGGTGTAACTAGCCACTAGAAATACTTTTAATAATATTATTTACCTACTTTAAGTGTGAATAGTGCCTAAGTGACCAAAAACTATATTAAATATTGAAAATAAAATTGATATCTTAATCTATAAAAGTTTGAATATCGAGAATATTTTTAATGAAGAGTAAATCAGGATTGTCAAATAAATACAATTTCAAATAAAAATCTTTAAATTAATTTAAAATTTTAAATTTACATTTTTATTTTAAATTTTAATTAAATCTTGTATGATAAATAACTTAAATATAAAATAAAATAATAACTGGTATTTTGATAAAGTGCATTTTTTTGAGTAAACTTCATTTCTATTTAATTTATTTTATATTTTAAATTTTTCCTTTTAAATTTAAATTTATTAAATGCTTGTGTTAATAAATTAATTCAAATATAAAAAAGGTATAGTGTGAATGGCCTATTTTTTTTATAAAATGACGTTTATTTGGTATTCCAATTAAATAAATTTAGTTACCTTAAATTTGAACTTGTTTTAATTAAATTAAAATCTTAAATTTTAAATCTTTTTTAATTAGATTTATTAAATCTTGTGTTAATATATTAATTAAATATAAAATATATATACAATTAATTTTGATAAATGTATATTTTATTTGGTAGTTTTTCAGTAAAAGAATAATTAAAAATGATATATTAGAAAATTGTCTTACATGACATTATTTTTATTTAACTTCTTAATTTTCTTAGGTGGCTATTTTGAAGTTGAAAATTTCTCTAAGGGAGACACATATTTCTTGTCATGTCAGTGACATATGGATAATACAGTTTTAGCTCAGATAATTTAAGCACCTGAAATCCTTTCTTTTTTTTTTAAAGAGAGTTTTTCCTATGGGTTTTTCTCTCTTATTCTTCTTATGAGAGTTTGTACATGGGTACCTAATCAAGCCTTATTGTCAAGACTCATTCTTTGTTTTCTTTTTTCTTTAGTGACTCCTTATGTTTCACTTAAGGGGGGGTGTTAGAGTTGGATTTTCCAATGCTTCATTCCCCTATGAGCTAAGTATGGTGAGTTGTAAGCTCACACATGGACTTCCATCTAGCGAGTTGTCATAGTTATCATTATCCAACACTTGGCCTCCTCCATTGATATATAATGGAGGCTTTCTATGTACATTTAGATAACTTTGGGAGTAATTTTCTCACATAGGGATTTGCATCTACGCAGTTGTTGTAGTAATCCTTATCTGACACTAGGCCTCCTCCGTTGCTATATAATTGAGCCTTTCTATGAACATTTACATAACTTTGTGAGTAATTAAATATTCTTACACTTTGTGGGAGATTTACTAACATCCAAGAAGGAACATGACTCATTATTCATTGTATTTTATTGGTTTAGAAAGATGTGCATTCTCATACCCTGTAAAAAGACCGTCAATAGGCAAGAAGTAGTAAACTTGTTCTATGGATAGGTCTAGGTGCGCTTTGGAATCCTAAGGAGAATCATTTCAAATAGGGACGTAAGATATCCCAATGCATTGTGTACTATATTGTGGGAGAAGATGGACGTAAAGTTGAAGAGGTCTATAGCATTCCATCCATACAAATGTGAAAAATTAAGTAGTCAATGGGACTTTTGTCTTTCTTCTAAGTAGTTACAGTTATAATTATTTGAAGATTTTGGATGAATGGTATATGTAAAAAAACAATCTTATAAGAGAGAAGTCCGCACTTCTACTAGTAATTCCTTTGATATTTTCCATCCTCGCCTTTGGATATTGCATATGAATAACAAGGAGGAGTGAGGGAGGGTGTTATAGGGGATGCATTAAGGGAAGAAAAAATAACTAGTAAGATAGGGAAGATCCTTATATAGGTGTAGGATATACTGCAAAAGTTACAATAAAGATATAACACCAAGAATAAATAGTACAAAATAGAGAATTCATTTAGAGCGGGAGATATAGTACAATTGCAATTGAAGAAAGGGGGGCTACAAGTTCCTGGTAAAAAATCAAGCCTCTATAATATGGTCCCTTGGATACACTGAATAAGCTGGGAGACAACACATGTGGACTCAATATAACCCAATAAATGTGCATTTACTCAATAGTGAATGTAGAAAATCTAAAACTCTCTTAAACTTCCATGTTGGATCAATAAGAGAAAAGGGCCCTACCTTTCATGGAGGAATTGCATGAGATGTTCCAACATGGTTGACCGAGGATACAATTTTGTAGAAGATGTACAAAACTATAGGACTAGGAAAACATGACCTTTGGAGGATAAAGTTGAAAGGACAACTTCCACAATTAGCCTTGGGATAGTTAAATTGAATTTAGATTGTGGCTAGATTGTGTTGGTAGAAAGTAAATAAGTTTTTTCTTACCTCATTTAATAAAATATTTCAGGAACCAAAAGGATCTCATAATGGCATGGTATTATTTGGATTGGATCATTATATTATTTTTCATCCATATCAATGCTTTCAAAGAAGAAACATTGGAGGAATAAGGTCACGGGGTAATTTTATTGGTGAGTCCTAGACTGGTGAATCGAAATTTTAAATGATCCGAAGGTCATTTGAGGAAATTATTGAATCTTTTTGGGTTCCAAAATATCGTATCCTATACTATTGAAAATTGGACATCCTAAGGATAAATTTCCTTTGGGAAACCTCTATTCCCTAAAGGAAAACCAGTAGACCCCAAGCAAGATTCAAATTTGGTAAAATAAGAATTCAATTTGGACAAAAGGAAATTATTATTAATATTATTACTTAAAGTGACAAATTTCTTAGGAAAGAAATGATTAATGACAATGAATTTTAATTTTTATTTCCCAACAAAATTTAAGTCAACCATCGTAAAGTGACAAGTTGTCTAGCTCCAATAGATATGATCTTTTATAATCGAAACAACTATAAATATGTGTATATCATCATTGATTTTGGCTTATGGAATTGCGGCCTTGTGAGAAATTCATCCTTGGTTTATTAGGGAACTTATCTCTTATTCATGTAAGGCATTATCTATGGTTTGATAAGGGCTACATTTGTGATCAAACATGGAAATATTTATGGTCTACTTGGGGGCATATCGACAACCTACTTGGAGGACATCCCTATGCATAATTTAATGCAATATTTCCCTACTCAACAAGTTAATTTTTTTTTGTTCTTTGGAAGGACGATCAAGCCCTACTTTGGAGAGATTTTCTGGATATTCATGTGTCAATATTTAGTAAGCTAGATCAAGGGTATTGAATTCTAATGCCCAAAGTATAGGGAAAATATTTTCATGAAAGAAGGTTTGGTAAATGTGAAGGCCAAGTTGATTCCATGTGATATTATCATAGTTATTTGAAGAAGATTGCATGTCACCAATAGGTTTTCATTATTGCCCTATCTAGCACTGAAAAATAAAAAGGAATAAGCCATAGGATCCAAGCCCTAATGAAGTGGAGATTGATCATACAAGGAGGTAGATTCTGTTGATTATCCAATAGAATGAGAAGGAGTCAAGAAATTGTTTGAGGGTATTTTCTATTGCATTGGAAGTAGATATGTGTGACCTAAAAAGTGGGTCGAGACCTCAGTAGATTACTACACAAGTTGAGTTTCTTAGGACTGGTTTGACATATTGCTCTATGTTGATCACTTTACTATGTAATGTAGAAATTGTTTTGGTGTATTGTTTTGGGGAGCTATCTTCAATTATGTATTACAAAGATGGGAATTGTCTCGTACAGTAGTAATATATATGATTATGATCTATGATATATGAAAGTTCTCTTATATCAATTGATGTATATGATCATGTTACCAGACAATGTTGCTCCTATGAAAAAGATAGAAGGCAACATTCTTGTTCAATGATTCTTGTTCTACAAAGTGTCACAATTCGTTTATGACTATATAATAATGATACATCTAATTTCTCCATGACCATACTCTTGACGTAAATATCAATGAACATATTGCATGTTAGATATACATATAGCTGTGACATGGAGGGATGTCAATGAGACAATGGCATTCTCCTTGTAATATAAAAATGAATATAAGGAATGACAATGACAATGAACTTGATATGGTGATAACACATTGATGTACGTCGATGTATTTATGATATGAAAACAACTATGACAATATCATATGACATGCTACAGGATTGGCCTTAGGTGGCCTAATGTGATTGTTAAATATGTCTCATGATTTTGTCCTTTCTATCTTAGTTGAATAATTGAAGCATATATAATAGAAGAAGAATTTGGTTGGGCTTTCCCCTTTGTGGGTTTTTTCCTTGGTCTCTAACCTAAATCATTGTGTCTCTATTTGTGCATTGTTTTCTTCTGTTGGTCATTTATGTTCTATTGTAATATTGATGTTATTGTTCTTTCGACGTAATTTCTAGTGATGTTATGATGTAATGGGGTGAATGCATATGGAAATGATGGAAAAGTTTAAGAAAAAAATATCTACAACAAAGAACAACATAATCCCAAGAAAATTTAACAATACCTCCTATTTTTTGACTTTTAGATACCCTTAGAACTAACACAAGAAAGAAATCAAATTGCATTTTTGTGCAAAAGTTATGCCACCCATAAGTTGACCTTCCTATTTTTTCCACCATGATTCATAGGATGCCACATCAACCCCATTGCTAATGGAAAATGGGCTAATCATTTGACAATGATGAAGAATACTCAAGAAGATTTGAGTTGTAACTCATATCGAGTGTTGAATGTGTTAAAGATAACCCCTAGTTGACTATAGAGCGATATTATAATTGAGCCACTAGGATGAAAAGTGGTTCAACTCTATTTTAGTGATTCTTGTTCCATAGTTGAGTAGAGTAGTTGAGAGTGTATATAGAGAAGGAAGGGAAGATATCATTTTTGTTTTGTAGCCTGCGAGCCATAGCTATCACTCTTTTGTATTCACAATATTTTCCATTTAGAGAAAAAAACAGTAAAGTAGTCTCACCTTTTAGCTGAGTTTTCTCTTGAAAGGGAAATTACATCCTCGTGTCGTATGGGTTGTGAGTGATTGTTTTTATATGTTCTATATTTTCCATAATTTTATATTTTACATGCATACGAAGAACATAGTAACTTAACAATCTATAAATATAAGGAAAATTATCCATGATAATATAAATTTTAGATTTAAGGAAAATTTTATGAGATATATCATAACAAAATTTGAGTGATTGTTTTTATATGTTCTATATTTTCCATATTTTTATATTTTACATGTATAAGAAAAACATAATAACTTAACAATATAAGTAAAGAAAATTAACCATAATAATATAATTTTAGATTTGAGGAAAATCTTATAAAATATATTATGAGAAACTGTCTAGTAAAATATCAACCAGAATTAACGGATCATACAACTATATTAAAGAAAAAGATTTTTTCATTGGATTGAGAAAAAAAATCCAAAATTAAATTCCACAAAATATTTATACTCCTGAAATGAGTAAACTATAAATATTTCATTTGCAAATTATAAAATCCCTTTAACCTTTCATATAATTTGTTTCATCTACAGAATATTTCTAAAGTAAAAAATTGATTAGCAACAAACGGGAAATCATAATTATTCTATATATCTATAAATGAAGGGAAATAACTTTTATAATACTCGAGATTTAATCTTCAACAATGATACTTATGGTATTAAATTATGCCTTTATAAATTTAAAAAGGTATAATATCTTTAAAAATATAATAAAAACTTAGCTAAGTGCTATTAATTTTTTTTTTTTTTTTACTTTCTTAACGTAACTTGTC
The DNA here is from genome assembly GCA_000404065.3 of Pinus taeda. NCBI lineage: Eukaryota > Viridiplantae > Streptophyta > Pinopsida > Pinales > Pinaceae > Pinus > Pinus taeda. Next base: position 41,076 of record APFE031501605.1, on the reverse strand, counting down.
ATGGATATACATGAGCAAACATATTTTTAGAATTTCCATCTAATATCATATTTAAACATATTTTTAGAATTTCCATCTAATATCATATTTAAAGTAATTGATATTGCAATCATTGTAAATTTGATAAAGAGACTTTCTATGTAGTTGATTTTGAGTAGGCAATAAATTTCCATCTCATATCATATTTAAAGTAATTGATATTGCAATCATTGTAGATTTGATAAAGAGACTTTCTATGTAGTGGATGTTGAATGTATAAAACAAAAAAGTTGTTTTTTTTAATGGTCAAATATCATATTTAAAATCATTGAGATTTCTATGTAGTGGATTTTGACTTGAGTACTACAAAATTAAGTGAAAGAAAACGTTAAAACATGAGTTTTTTTGGGTGTATTCTAAAAGTAAAGTTGAAAGTGGTTCATTAATAAGATTTTACAAAAATCAATTGCTGAAGAAACTTATTTTACATTTTTGCTATTGTAACATGATTTTGATTTTCATGAAAATTAAGGAAAAAAATGACCTGCCATTCACAATAGGGTTCTAAGTTTCTAAATAACTAGATTTCTTTTATTGAAACCTTTTGGCTTCGAAAATTGAACATTGAGATCTACAATTCTTGATGGGTTCAAATATGTTACTTTTTATCTATCTCATAAAAGATATAACTCTTTAATTAATATTTAATTATTAAATACTTTAATATTTATATTATTATTTCTTTAAGAATTTTGTGATTGAAATTGAGTTTCTTAGAAAAATAATAAATAATAACTAAGAATTTGTAAAAGGGAAAAAAAACTAATTTTTTAATTGTATTTTTACACTTTATTTTTAATAAATTCACTATTAAAATGTAAAATTAAATTTTCATACATAAATACATTTTCCATTTTTCATATATTTTTTTTCTTTAACTAATTTAGAAAGAAAATAAAACTCTAAAAAATATAAAAGGAATTTAAACATTTTTAGAGAATAATAAGTTAAATCAATCCATCAGAGTTGTTCAAATGATAACGAATGTCCTGGTTCGCATTTTTCATATTTTATCTGTACTATCTTTCTCTTTATACAGATTTAGAAAGAAAATAAAATCCTGACCAAGCAAATAAAATATTTTAGCAAGTTAAATCAGTCCATCACAACTCAAATGATAATGGATGTCCTGCATTGGCTCACATTTTCAATATTTCACATGTACTCGGTTTTTTTAAATGGATTTAGAAAGAAATTAGAATCTAGGAAATCAAATAAGAAATTTTAACATCATTATCAGTTAACATGTTAAATCAATCAATATAATGGATGTCCTGCATTGGCTCACACGGCGGGTGGTGGAACACAATGCCTTCTTTGTGGTGAACAACACGCATATAACCATAGACAAATCCTTGTGGTGGACAACACGCATATAACCATAGACCAATCCTGGCCATCTTTACTTTACACTTTACGTTTACTTCATTCGCGGAGTTGACCTCGTGGGTCATTAGACACTTTATTCCAGAGGATATCCCAGAATTTATCCTCTGTAATTTAGAGCCCTATGCTCAGTATTTAATCTCTAATCAACTTAATGAAAATGCGAGGTTTTCTATTAATATTCAATACTCGCAATGCCCACTTCAATCACATTCTTCCCCGATTACCTTTCCCTAGGAATTTTCAGCATGGTGGTCTTCCAGTTGAAGCTCATGTTCTTCATTATCCTCTCACTGCAACTCTCGGTAACATTGTCCCAAGAGAATAAGAATGAAATCAATGGAGTGTCCATCACCCTCCACACGAAGATGAAGTTGAAGAGCGAGCCTACAAAGAAGATCACATTGCAGGAGCCTTTGTACTATCCCAGCGACTACTACGAGTATTACATCAAATTATCGGTGGGTACTCCTCCACAGGATGTATTGCTCGTCATGGACACGGGCAGTGATGTGGTTTGGGTAGCCTGCACCACAAATTATACATGTAACAACTGCAATGGATACACCACGGTTTTTCTTCCAAGAAAGTCATCCTCTCATGCGGCTCTAAAGTGCGCTGATCCGAAGTGCAAAGACCTGTGCAAGAATCGGGGTTGCGTCGAAAGTTTCCAGAAGTGCTCGAGGATTTGTCCACATTTTAACCTTACCTATGGCACGGGAAACGCGATAGGGCGTCTACTGACTGAGACCTTGACTTTGCCACTGGAAGACGGAGGAAGACGAGAAATAAAGCACTTCGCAATAGGATGTTCAGGGGTTTCGAACGAGGTTGCTGGTATCGCAGGACTTGGCAGAGGAGGACTGTCTATGCCTTCCCAGCTTGCTCCTCTCTTTGGTGATAAATTTGCGTATTGCCTTGACCATGTAAACAACAGCAGCAAGATAGTGCTCGGTGACAAGGCGGTTCGCAGGGATATCCCTTTGACTTACACTCCCCTTCTCAACAACTCATTTAACCCTTCCCACTACTACCTTAGTCTCGAAGCGGTGAGTATTGGTGGAAAGCGCTTGACTCTGCCCTCCAATTTATCGACATTCGACAACAAAGGCAATGGTGGAACCATAATAGATTCAGGGGCTTCTTTCACTCTATTTCCGGATACAATGTATAGCCAGATAGCAGGTGAGTTTGCTTCTCACATTGGATATAAAAGAGCTCTTGGAGTTGAAACTACGATCGGGTTCGGATTGTGTTACAATGTGTCTGGTGTAGAGAATATTCAGTGGCCTATATTTGCATTTCATTTCAAGGATGGCTCAGACATGATACTGCCTGATGAGAACAGTTTCGAGAGGTATAGTTCCGATACATACTGCTTAGCAATGGTGAACACTAGTTTTCTTGAGGTAGCTGTTGGACCCGCCGTTCTCATAGGAAACTTTCAGCAGCAGAATTTCTATATATTATATGACAAAAAGAAGAATCGTTTGGGCTTCGCTCAGAAGTCCTGCACAGCATTGGGCTGAATTATATCATTGATTGATGGAGCGCTTTATCGATATATGTTGTACGAATATATTTTTCACGCTCAATTGAACTGTTCGGCTTAGCTTTCTGTATGCACTTCACAAACTAAATAAATGTTATATTTTTCTCTAGTGGGGAACTTGTGTTTTATTTATTACAGGCGTTTATTTATTCTGCTGATAGGTTTGTTGGTTTTTAAAACGGTTTTAGAATTTTAATTTAATTTTGGAAAGTTAATAGACGGATTGGACAAGGTTATGTCCGTAGATTTTTCTTTTAAAATAATCAGAAGGTAGTTTTGCCTTTTTTTATCCGTTATGTAAAGTATCATAAAAACTTGGCTATTATATATCTTATAACGATAAGGTTATATATTTTAGCATGCTAATATTTTTGATATATTATTATTAATAATTATATAATAAAAATTATTAGAATACTACATGTTAAGGATTGAGATTTACTCAAATAGTTTGTTTTTTTCTTGCCTAATTGGGTCATTTAATTGTTTTTGCTTTTTTGAGAAGTAGCCATTACTACATGGTATTGATACCCAATTTAAGTACACCAACTATCTACATGTTTAAAATATCCATTATAAAGTAGGACGAATATTCTTATGATGAAGAATCATGTTTTACATGTTAACTCAATTTATTAAGTCTTTTTTTATTACTTTTATCAATTAATAATAATAATAATTTAAAATAATTTGTCACTATTAATTTTTAATTTCCTCATATACAAATAAATTTTTAAATGTGTTAATATTACATAATATTTATTTATTATTTTATATTTAATATTTTATATAATTATAGAACTCCTTTTTATTTAAATAATGTTATTAAATTTTTTTTTGATGAACGTTTTCTTATCATCAAGTGTATATATCCACAGTTAGTTACATTGAGAGAAATTTTGCGGGTGCAAGTGTTTTAATCCTGTCTAATGTTTCGTGTGGATACTCCATGCATGGTCAAGCACCTGATAATTTAATTTTAGGGTCCCTTACAATAGGTGGATACCTGTTTTAATCCGGTGTAATATTTCATGTGGATACTTCATGCATATGAAGTACTTGATAATTTAATTCTAGGGCCCCTTATTATGGGTGGTGTATCTACTTAAAAAGTTGGTCAGGATTAAAGTTGGACAGGATTAAAAGGATTTTTAATTGTATTTAATGTTTAATGTTTTGGGTGGACACTCCACACATTTTAAGGATTTTTGAATTAAATTCTAAAAGTTATAATTATTAAATGGAGGTTATATATATGGTGGGACTATATTTTTATATGGAGGTTATATATATATATAGTGGGACTATATTTTCATCATGTCTAATATAGTTCTCAGTGAGAATTGAAATAAGTGATTTCACATCAATTTTTTTTTTAACAAATCACATCTATCCCAATAGACTATATTTAAATATTTTTAATAATAAATTAATGTTTAATATTTTTTATAAATTTTATTATTAAATTTTAATTAATATTTAAAAAAAATTAAAAAATTAATTTATATAAAGATATAAAATTATATTATTAATAAATTTGTAATCAAATTAAAGGTATTATTTTAATTACTCAATTCCCCTTCAAATGAACTTTTTAAAATAAATAATATACTTGTATATTTAAGGATGTTGCTTACAAATAGATTTATATTTCAAAAATGTGTGTACATAACCATTGTTTTGTGTTTCCTTTTATGTTTCCATAGTGGCTTTTAAAATAAGTAATATACTTATATATTTAAGGATGTTTCTTAAAAATAAATTTGTATTTTAGAAATGTGTGTACATAGCAAGTGTTTTTATGGTTTCCTTTATAGTGGACTAATCCATTAAAATAAATAATATCATTATATATTTAAGCATTATTTTTACATATTTTAATACAAATGTTTAAAAAGGGATATAGAATTAAACCAAATTAATATTATTTTAATGGAAATATATAAATTATAGGTTAATTTATTAATTATATTAACAGAAAAATTTAAAGGTATGGTTTATTTTGGATAAGGGTTTTTAAATTTGAAGTTAATTATTTAGTTGATAGTATAATTATTATGTTTCTATAAATATTCTAAGAATTAATTGTTTTAAGTAGTGATCAGAAGTTAAACTTTTAGATTTATCTCATAAGTAGTTATATATATTTTTTGTTTTTAATTAAATTGATTCATTAAAAAATGTGATATGAACATGTCATATGAGTTATGGTTTTTAGAATGATATTGGACTATGTATTGTAGCAAAATATATTTACAAGTGAAGAATATCTTTAGAATCTTGATACAGATGAAGTGGGCCTAATGGTTAAGTGCATATGTTTCCTCCTAAGAGGTGAACTAGAGGGGGTAGTGTATGTATGATTTCATAGACTTAGTAATTAAATCGGGGTAGAGTATGTATACATTCATAGACTTAGCAATCAAATCAATGTGCACTCGAAGTCAAATCATTCGGGTAGAGTAGAGTATGTATGCATTTGTAGACTTCACAGTCAA
>APFE031501605.1:0-23488 GCA_000404065.3 Pinus taeda | reverse complement strand
TTCTATCATAGATTTTTGTAAACTAGTCAATTTAATTAAAAGATGAAAAGGTTATAAGTACTTTTAAAATAAATCTAAACCTTTGACAGATGAATATTACTGGGAATACTCTAAAATATTCCTTGGAGGTTAAATCCCTACTATCCACCAAATAATTATGGATAACTAAATAAAAAATTTTAAACCCTTATTCCAAAATAGACGAGCTAATTGAAATGATTTTAGATATAATTTTGGGATTCAACTACGTTAGGTAAGTCATTCACGTTGAATCCCAAAATGATATCTAACATATTGCATTGCCTAAACCCCCATACTTGAAATAATTTTTTATAGTAGTAGTAATAAATCCCAACAAAAGTAGAATAAACGTTCACATAATATACTCTTAAGGAAATTCCCCCAACAAAAGTTCACAAATTCAAAACTTAGTGGGAACAAATATGACCATGTTAGGGCTTGGTGTGGTCATGCAATCCCTAGGTGATTTTCACATCTTAGATGCCCCTCAGTCATGGTTATTGAAGCCATAGGTTAGGCATTCCATTCATCTCATGAACCACATTATTTTTCCCTAGGTCGTGGTTACTCAAGGCACATGTTAGGCATGTTCACAAGGGATTCACTCAATCAACCTTTGACATATCACGTGCAATTGTGCGAAACTGAGAAAAAAAACCTCTAATTTGACTACATATTAGAAAATACATCTAAAAATCACATTATTTAATCCCCTACCAATACAAAGCCAAATACACCTTCCCAATCTAAGAAACCCTACTTTCACTAGATATAGATATTCACTTCTTCATTAACATTTTTTATGCACCTTTATATTTTTCATTAACTTTAGGCTCCATTTTTTATACCTGCCAATAAAAAAAACCCATTACCCCCTAATATATGCTCAATATATTATTCCATTTTCCTCTCTCGCTCCTCTCTCTCTCCTCCTCTCTCTCCTCTCTCTCTCTCTCTCTCTCTCCTCTCTTCTCTCTCTCTCTCTCTCTCTCTCTATATAGTATATATATATAATAATATATATATATAATATATATATATCCCCTTATGAACCACATGCTGTGGTCTTGCTCCCCCTAGTAAAGCCCCTGTGGGCATGTTAGTCATCTCCCAAACTCAACATTTTCCCCTAACTCGATTCTACTAAAGCCTTAGGTTAGGCGTGTCAACCATCTCATGGCTCACATTACCTAATGAATAATAATAATAATAAAATTAAAATTTAATTAATTTGTATCTCTTTTTTAATTCTTAACAATATGACATATATAAGTGTGATATTGATGCTTATAGACATTTACTAATCATTTAATTTATATGGTTGGGATTGTGTGTGTGGTTGTATATATATGTGTTAGGTTGAGTTTAGTTTAAGGTAAGCTTTCATAGTCTTAGTCTAGCTTTTATATTTGGGATATTTTCAACTTACTTTTTCTTATAAACCACAAAAATCACTTAGAATAGCAAGATTGAGTTATGTAATCTACATAATCGAAGTGCCATAAGATTTTCCACATTGTTGGATAAATTTATATAATAAAAAATACCTTTTAAAGCAACCAAAAATCACAATCTCATCTACAATTGTATTGCTAAATTCAAAAAGATAAAAACCTAATGGTATCTGATGGTATTTATACCTTAAATTAAAAAAGTGTATTAAAAATTTAACTATGGGTATGAGGTAATACGATTTAATAAGTAGAATCATATTATTTTATGGGGTATTTGTAACATCCCCTAGGTAAAAGTTAATAAAGGAAAAAATAAGATCATGGTTAAGGGGGCACATATTCCAACTTGAATGTTGGGTGAAGATACCTTATTGGGCATCGTTGGATGTTTTTATGGCTAAGGGAAATTGGCAAAGGCAATGACTAAGGAATTGAAAAGTAAAAAAGGTATTTTTGGCACATTTGTTTATGAAAATAAAGGAAATTAGGAGAAAAGGAAAGTGAAAGGACACAAGTTGAATGTGAGGAGGAAATTGAAGGAAAATGAAGAAAATAGAGTCCTAATTGATAAAAAATATTCTGAGGATCAGTTGGTACTGTTTGTCAATTCAGTTTTGTATCTCTCTAATTATTCTCTCTCTCTTTCACACTCTTGGACACTTAGATATTTTTGGAGCTCTCTAGCTTTAGAGAAAGGAAGGAAAAAGAAAGGAAAGGAAAGGAAAGATATGCAATATCAATCAAGTAAGAGTAGTATCAAGCAACTTTAATAGGAATACTTGTAGGTAACATATTGCATGTGTGGTTTCCTAGCTGGTTTTGACATGCATGGATTTTCATGTTGGTGTATGGTCCTCTTCCTGTCAATGACATGGTTTTGTCGAGCTATGATAATGGTTTTTAGCCTAGCCTTGCCTTTTTCTTGATAGCAATGGTGTGATGAGATTATTTTCTCGGCTTTGAGATTTGGAACTGTTAGATGGTTTCGAAATCCAGGGCGCATGTGGTCTCAGGAAAATTCCCAAAGGCCTAGGAATCCCTTGATTAGTTTTGGCAGGATACATGGTAAAGCCTAAGGGTGAAGTCTCATTTTACAACCTAGTGATTTGATGTGGATTGCAGTGAAGCCTAAGAAACTAGTGTCTCAGTTTAGGTCCTAGTGTTTTGGTGTGGATTGTGTTAAAGGTTGATAGGCAAGGAGAAGGAAAATTCCTCAAGGATAGTGATGGGGTCTAGAGGCATTCTAGGCTCGGTTTGGTTTAGTGATCTCGGTGCCGGTTTGGTGAGATCACAGTTTCGTGAGCTTGGAGGTGATTTAACCTCTGGATTCCCTTGGTTTTTTTTTGGGTTGGTTTATCCATGAGATCTCACATTCATGCTTGGAATATGACATAGTGGTGACTAGATTAAAGAAATATTTAGTTTAGCCATGTCTATGGTTGGGTTGTACATGGAAGTTTCAAACTTGGCCGATTTTTCTATGATTAATAAAAGCTAATTTCTCTTGGTTTTGTAGTTGTTAATATATGGCTTTAAATGTTTTTATGTCATTGTTATTTTCATGGTTTAATGCTGGTTATAAGCATGATTATATCACGGTTATATGACTGGTTATTGTCATGGTTATTTCATGTATTAATTTTAATTGAAAGGATAATGGATGCAAGACCTAATTTATGTCAAAACAGCTGAGGGAAGAGGGTGGCGATCCTTCTTTTCAAATTCCATATGAGTTATCAGTCATTTATGCTTTGTCTTGTATTCAATTCATGTAGATGGAATTGATGCTAAGTGTTTGACAAAATGTTAGTCCTGGTTGGGGATGATGAAGCTTAATCCTGTAGTCAATTTGTTATTCATAAGTCTTATTATAATGTAATCTATGGATTCTAAAATCAACAGGGGTTTTTGGAAAATTCCTTGGATTCTGCGGTTGAAAAGTTGCACAAATCCTAGAGTTGTAGGCACAAGTATGAGTATAAACGTCCATGCACGCTCATATACCCATGTTGTGCATGCATATAGATGTCCTCATATGCACCCTTGTCCTTATCAAGGGAGCGTTCGGGGGTTTAGCTGTCTAAATGTTTAGTGGGACCCATGGGTTGGCTAGCTCAGTGGTTGGGATGGTTCCTGGGAGTCTCGTTGATGATGTGGAAGGTCTGTATGGCATGTTTCCATTGATTTGACTTCCTTAACATCACTTAGGAGCTTGAATCATATCATGGTAATTTCGCGTCACATGTCTACCTTGGTTGGTAGGTTACTTAGGTAGATGTGGGAGGAGGGTGTTACAGAGAGGTATCGGAGCATGGTTCACCTTGCAAACTGGATGGCCTATGTTTGGGTCATGCATTCATGTCAGTTTCACATGTTCTAATCATCATTGTGGTATATATTCTTGTTGCATATGCATGGTGTTTGTCATGGTTGAAGTGATGCCACCATGTGAAGGAGAATGTTGTGGTTTTGAAGTGTGTCGTCATGAGGGTATGATTGGTTACATGTTGTTTATACATGCCAGTTTTAACATGTGGTCAATTGTACAATGATGTGGTGGTTGCTACCATGCATGAGGTCATGGTATGTGCAGCTGATATGAGAATGCATTGATGACTGGACTATAGTTAGACTGATGGATATATAGTTGCATGCTTATGTGTTATATTTCTTATGATGTCATGATTATGTTATACATGTATCACATTAATTTATTGATCTTGTAGACAAGGTATCCTCCATGAATTATTCTAAGGTACATTGGTTCATTGTGATTTGGTTTATCTGACATCATATACCTTGTAGGAAGAATATGAAAGATTATTAGCAACATGGAAGATTACAGTTCTTGAGATTCTCCATAAGGATCAAATGAGTATTCTGGTGTTGGGAACTCTTCTGATTTGGCAAAGACACTAAGAAGCTTAAAGATAGAAATAAGGAGTTTCAAGACAAACAATGATAGAATCATACAGGCACATGAGAAACAAGCAAAGGTAAATCCGATGATACTTTAGAGTTTGTCATAATTGCAATGATAGGGACCACTTTGGATCTGCCACGAGAAATAGGAAAAAACCAATAGGGCATATGGCAATAGGTCTCATGGTTAGTATAGGTTGGATGGAGTGGAAAAAAGTAGAGGTGGAAGGTCTGTGGATACTCCGGATAGGAGGGGCGATAGACACAAGTGCTATTCTAGTTCTGGTTCTGACAGGAATTATGATCAATATTGTTACCATCCTTAAAGGAGGAGTGACAAGGGATATTTTCTGGATGAATTTAAGAAATAAAACCCAACTACATTAGATGGATATATGAAAAAATAATAGGATGCGAAGGGATCATTTATTCATATGAGGAAGTTATTCAGATTCCATGATTATTTAGAAAACATGAAAGTAAAGATAACCACCTTCAATGTTAAAGTGAAAGAAAATAAGTAGTGGGAGGATGTGAAGAATGTTAAAGGGATCCAGGAAGATTAATTGACTTGGAAAAAGATTGGGAGGCTCTTCAAGAAGAAGTATTTGTCGAGAATGTACTATGATGACAAAGCTAAGGATTTTTATGAGTTGCATATGGGTTCCATGACAGATGATGTGTTTACTAACATGTTCTTGGAGTTGTTGCGATATGTGCCATACCTCAAGGAGGAGAAGGCCAAGTTTAAGAGATTCATCAATGGAATGCTAGTAGAATGTAGAGACCTAATTGAGTTCAATGATCCATATCATTAGAGGAGGCCATATGAAAGCTAAAACATTGTTATGAGTGGCCGAAGCGCAAAGTTTAGCATAAGTGTGACTTGAAGGGAAATGAGAAAGTTAAAGGAAAATGGCCATCGAAGAAAGGAAGACCTCAAGATGCAGTTGAGAAAGAAAATGTAGTCTCTTACAAGAAGTTCAATACAGTTGAGAAGGGACATGGAGAGAAACATAATAGAAGTGATGGTAGAGCACTGTTACAATGTTAGATATGTGGCAAGGATCATCATAAGAGGGATTTCCCACAATATTAGGCTGGTAGACCCCATATGTATAGCTCTCAAGAGGCACATACATTTGGGGGTGTTGGTCACAACATTCCTCCTATTTATGAAAATGTGGATAGTAGGCAAGCATATCATGAGGCATCTATCATTAAGATAGACGGTGAGCTTTGTGATCAAGTTATTTCTATTTTTGATTTATCTTAGATCTAATTGTAGCTATATTAATCTTGAGCTAGTGGATAAGTGTGGTTTGAGAAAACAAGTTCATGAAGAATATTGGTTGGTATAATTGGCTATAGGTTCAAAGGAAAGAGTTCACCATTGGGTAAGAACTTTTTCATTTGAGTTAAATGGTATGTCTACAACATTTGAATGTACTACAATTGGGATCGTATAACATGCTTTTGGGTATGGATTGGTTGTACCTTCACAAGACCAAAGTGGATTGTTATGAAAAAACCATTAGTGATGGATAACAACAGAAAGTAGAGAATTTTGGAGGGTAAGAAGAAGGAAACATTAGTGAGGATAGTTACCGCTATGCAAGCGAAGCATAATTGGAGAAAAGGTTGTGTGATGTTTTTAATGCATATATCTAGTCATAAGGGTAAGTATGTTGAGGATGCATAAATATTCAAGAGGTACCTTGTATTGTAGTAGTATCAGGATGTGTTTCCAATAGATATTTGAGAGTTAGCTCCTCATAGGGAAGTAAATTTTTTCCACTGACTTGGTGCTAGGACAAGCACCAACATTGAAGGCACCTTACCGGATGAGTACCCAAAAGCTACTAGAGTTGAAATTGCAGTTAAAGGACATGCTTGACAACGGATACATTAGGCAAAGTGTATCACTAGGGGGTGCACCAGTGTTGTTAATAAAGAAGAAAGATGGTACTCTCAGATTGTGAATTGATTACATGAGTCTAAACAAGGTAATGATTAAGAACATGTACCCATTGATGACGATTGATGATTTGTTTCATTAGCTGAAGAGATAAGTAGTGTTCTCTAAGACCTAGCTAACATTAGGATACCATTAAGTACGCATCAAGGAAGAGGATATCTACATGACTGCTTTCCGAACCAGGTATGGGAGTTATGACTTTTTTATAGTTCCATTCGTTTTCACTAATCCCCCAACTACATTTACGTGTTTGATGAATAGTTTGTTGCTTCCTTATTTGGATAAGTTTTTTCTTGTATTCATTTATGACATCTTTATATACTCCATGAATGAAGACGAGAATGTCGAGCATTTAGCAGCAATGTAGTTCCATTCGATTTAACTAATCCTTTACATGTTTGATGAATAGTTTGTTGCCTCCTTATTTGGATAAGTTTTTTATTGTATTCATTTATGACATCTTGATATACTCCATGAATGAAGATGAGAATGTCGAGCATTTAGCAGCAATGTTGATATTGCTAAGAGAGCATTAGTTGTATGCCAATCTTATCAAGCACAACTTCTTCTAGACATAGGTGGATAACTTCTGATATATTGCTCCTAAGGAAGGCATAGAAGTAGATCCAGAAAAGACAAGGGCCATTATAGAGTGGGAAAATCCTAAGAATGTGGATGAGGTGAGATAATTCATGGGATTTTCAGGTTATTACAGGAGGTTCATCAGGAACTTCTCACACATTTCATATCCTATGACATCCTTGCATAGGAAAGGTAACAAGTTCAAATAGAAAGAAGAATTTGCAGCTAGTTTTGAGCAGTTGAAGTAGTTGTTGACCAATGATTTAGTCCTTAAGGTTGGAGATCCAGATAAGGAGTTTGTAGTTTATGAAAAAGCATGTAAAGGAGGACTTGGTGGAGTCCTCATGAATTAGGGACATGTAGTGTGCTATGTTTCTAGGAAGTTGAACAAGCACAAGTAGAACTACGTGACTTATGATCTTGAGTTGGCAACTATTATTCACACCTTGAAGATGTGGAGTCATTATCTTCTTGGAAGGATATTTGTAGGTTATAACAAAGAACCTAAAGGAAACATAGGATGGACATAAGCATTATGCAAACCGGCACATGGCATTCATTGAATTGTAGGTTGGGGAGCATGTCTATTTGTGCATCAAGCTCAAGAAGAGCTCTTTGAGGATCTGATCATGTGCTAAGTTGGCACCATGGTATTGCGATTCTTTTGAGATCCTTGAGAGGAATGGATTGATGTCCTATCGAATTACACTACCTCCAAAATTTAAAGTCCATGACGTTTTCCATGTTTCTTTACTTAAGAGGTGTATAAAGGATGTTGATCATGTTACCGATTGGTCTGTATTGAAGGTGGAGGAAGGAAAATTTAAGCTAGAGCCTCAATGCATATTGCAGCGGAAGAAACTCATGCTTAGTAACAAAGCCATAAAGCATGTTAAAGTGTAGTGGAAGAAATTTGGGCCCAAAGAAGCTACATGGGAGATGGCAGATCAAATGCAGGCCATGTATCCTTCTTTGTTTGCCGGTGGAGGAAAAGTAATTTTGGTTTTACGTTTGGTATATGTGTGGCATATTTTTCTTAATGTTTTGATATATGTACATATTTATATCGATGTAAATATTTCCATGAGCTAAGATATAAAGCTCAAATAAGAGGTATGATTGTTATCTTGTCATGTTTTCATGATGTTTTTCATTTGAGGAGGTCATTCATTGTAAATATTGTAATGAGCTAAGTTATAATGCTCCATGGGTAGTATGTTTTCTTTTAAATAGTCTTGTTGAGGTCTTGGTGTGGTTTAACACTCACGGTGATGTTACCCAAGGGGGAGGGGTCTGTAGCAACCCCTCATTGAAAGTTCATGCAATAAAAATTAATAAGGGAAAAATATTACCATGGTTAAGGGACACATTCCAATTTGAATGTTGGGAAAATATATCTTAGTGGGAATCACTCGATTTGTTTATGGATAAGACAAATTGGCAAAGGAAATGGGTAAGGCATTAAAATGGAAAAAGGGCATTTTTGGCACATTTATTTATGGAAATAAAGGAACTTAGGAGAAAAGGAAGGTGAAAGGTCACATGTTGCATGTGAGGAGGAAATTGAAGGAAAATAATGGAAAATGGAAAAATGGAGGCCTAATTGATGAAAAGGCTTATGAGGATCAGTTGGTACCTTTTGTCATTTCTGTTTTGAATCTCTCTCATTATTCTTTCTGTCTCTCTCGCTCTTGTCCACTTAGAGTTTTCTTCGAGCACTCTAGACTTGGAGCAAGGAAGGAAAAAGAAACTAAATCAAAGGAAGGAAAGAAAAGATCAAGAAAGGAAGAGAAAGATCAAGCAACTTCAATAAGAATACTCGCAGGTAACATATAACATTTGTGATTTCCTTTATTTTGACATGCATGGATTTGCATGTTGGTATAGGTTTCTCTTGCTATAAGTGGCATGGTTTTTCCGGGTTGTGAAAATGGTTTTGAGCCTAGCCTTCCTCTTTTCGTGATAGCCATGGGGTAATGGGATTGTATTTTCAGTTTGGAGCTTTGGAATTTTTGGATGGTTTTAGAATATGTGGTGGAGGTGGTCTCAAGAAAGTTCGCAAAGGCCTAGGATTTCCTTGACTGTTTTTTCAAGATACATGGTAAAGATTAAGGTTGGAGTCTCAGTTTAGGGTCTAGTGATCCAGTGTGGATTGTGGTAAATCTTAAGAAATGGGTGTCTTGGTTTAGGGCCTAGTGATTTGATGTGCATTGCAGTAAATACTCAGAGACAAGGAGATGAAATGGAATTTTTCTTTACTCTATTTCAATTTGAATATGTCTAGAAAAAGTGATATACTAGCTACTGGGAAATGGAATTATTGTGTTTAATACATTATTTTTCCCCTATGATACCATATTTTGTTCCCTCTTTTCACGAAATTTGACCCTCTACCTCACACTTCAACATTCTCTATCATGAAATAGTTAATATTTGTGCTCCAATTGCACTTTATCTAAAATTTGGAAGGTGAATCTTTATTTTTTATTGATTTATGATTGTCTATAAGTCACTAAGAAAGGTTACATAGTTCTTGCACTATGTTAGACATGTTGCACTCAGGAAATGGGTACATGGATTATTTTGGTCACTGAAGTGTGGCACAAGGGCCAGTGGTTAATCAATAATGTCTAGAATTATCAAAGATATTTTATGAGTTAGATCAAGGTAAAAGTATTCCTAATAATAATTTAGTTAGTTCATATCCCTGAAAAAACGAACTATTTTCCAATTTCTCCATACACCAGATCTATGATCTCTTCAATTAGTTTATGATTCGATTTGTACTCAATTTGGCTAGTTGAAAACAAGATATGTAATTGTAAAACTTATAAGAGACATGGAGAGGATTGTTAAAATAATGATTATAGAAATATTGGGCACCTTATTAGTGTATATTTTACCCTTGGGGATGATCTCTGTCTTGAAATGTGATTCCGAGCTTTTACTTCATGATGTAAAAGACTATATATTTCATTTAATACAAGGATAACACTAGCTTTATGCTCTATTGTGTACATTTTAAGCTCTATGTGATTCAAACCTGTAACAAGAGGCACATGCTAGTTGGTGGGGCCCCCAAACCAGTTTGTTTCCTTTGTGTCTATTTGGTAGCATAAGCTATAAAAATGCTTATTGTTTTTGATGATTTAACATTTGATGTGCTAATCTGTGTTATTACTTTCAGGTCTGAGAAATTTTTCATCTAAAAGCCATGAGTAGATAGTTTCAAAGGACATGATAGGGTTTTTTTTTGTAGGTTCCTAAAGTATTTCTCTTGCAATTCGAGTGTTGTGTCTCAAATTCTATAGACCCCAAATTGATATTAAATATTGGTCCATTAATCTAGCGTATACTACACCTAACATTTTGGCATCGTTGTTGGGGAGGCACTTAAGGGATTGACCTCGATGACGTGCTGCAATTTGGTTTGCTACTTCACCTACTAGTTCTCACAAGTTTTTGTTTCTTTCCCACATATTGTGTTTTCATTTCTAGGGTGATGTAAGAAGCCCCCATATATGTTAATCCATGTGCTGACAGAAGTATACTAAGTCACTGAAGAATCTTATTAAGAAGAAAAAATAGTATTTCGAGAAATATTTCAATAAGGAGTTCAAGGATAATATCTAATGTTGTTGTTTAAATATGAAAATCATCCAATGGTAGTGAAGTCAAGACTGCAAATATCAATAGTTTTCTCAAAAATATAAAAAAATGATGTTATAGCTCTTTTTCATAATTGGATGACTTATAGGATGAATGGAAGTAGGTTAAAATTAAAAAACCACTCTTCATGTTCTTCTTCGACTATAAGAAGAAGCCTTCCCTCAAAGAGTGTCCACTTAGTAGTCTTAAAGTTTGTGGTATTTGTGAAGAGAATACCTCAACAAGTCATTCTAATCACTACAAGGATTACTATAAGTATTTAAGGAATAAATTAAGGAATCCAATCAACCACTTGGTATAGCTCAAAACCAACCATCGCTTAATACTTGGCTTAAAGTTTATCACCCTCCTTAGAAAACCTGTATTCTTAATGTTATTGAATACCTTACTTTTTGGCCATAGTGCTTGTCTCCCTGGCCCTCTCCCTTGAGTTAGATATCCCCATGGCCTCAATGATGGCTTGGAGCTTCTTCTCTAGGAAAGTTCCCCATCTAAATACAATTTCTTGGGAAGCAACAATTGAAATTCCTATCGCGTGAACCACTAATTAATCGTTCTCTAGCCCCAAAAAATTATGAAATCAACCTTAATCCAAAGACTAAAACTAATCCTAATTTAAACCCTAAACCAATCCCTAGTAAAAACCCTAATCCAAACCCTAAAATTAACCCTAATCGAACTCTAATCCGAACAAATAGGTTGCACAACTATTTAAAACATCACTCCTTCCTACTTACTTTACTCTTGAATGTAATGATATATATTTTGGATGGAGGAGAGGAGTGAATTTAGGAATTACCCTATTAACACATAGTATCTACCCCAAGTAAAAAGTTTCAATCCTAGGACCACTAGAGGAGCACTATACAATTGAAAATTGTTTTGAATTTTTTGTTGAAGTTCATGAACAATATTCAGAGAAAAACCCTAGAATTTCTCTTAACCATCCTTTCTAATTGGACGAGAAGATATTGGAGCCCAAGATCAAGGAGATTATCTATTACCTCTCACAATATCCTTCATGCCTCCAAGGGAGTAGTCATCAAGCAGTGGAAGAATTACATAACATAACAAAGGAGCACATGCCAACAACTTTTAGTGAATTACACAACCATTAATATGTAGATCCCATTAGAGCTTAGTCTTGAATTATCACTAGCATGCAACCTTCCTCTCCCATTCAACAAATCTTGGTACCATATCAGTTAAGGTAGTTGGTTTCTCATACGTTTCTATGTGTTAAAGCTTACTTCTTAAATTTCAGTGTGAGTATATTTAGTATTTTGTTGCATAGATGGTTAGAATGGAAGTAGTCATATACTTGAAGGAAATATTCCTCACTTTAAATTAGGGTAGGATAGAAGCAATAAATAAAAATGTCATTCGAATATAGAAATGTTACAACAACACTCTTCAACAAGGGAGAAATAGGCCACACAGCATATTTAATATCACAAGATATTTGGTATAACTATCCTTGATGGATTTATAGGTTTCGTTGGCCTTGGATCCTTTCTTCTTATGAAGGAGTGAATCAAGGAAAAATGATCCTAATCTATACTATAGTTATCCTACACCAATGTAAAATTAATCTCTACTAATCTATGGTTAAAACTATACTAAACTTGCTATTTAAGTTGAATGTACAAGTGAAACAATAGACTTCGAACAATTTAAATTGATATTGTTATTAAGTGAAAGAAAATGAATGTTTCACCACTAATCTATCACGATAAACTAATTCTAACATATATATGTTATTTATGAATTAGAATCTATGCCCAGAATTAAAACATTATAAAAAATCTATTATTGAAAAGTATACTACAAAAGCATAAATGAAGTGTTATAATACAAGAAGTGTACACAAATTATGATACAAAGGAGAAATATAAGAACATATATTAATTGGTGTATGAAATACAAATGGATTTTCTAACAAAATTTTATAAAAAGATGGAATATGCTAACTAATTATTTAACTAGTAAATGCATTTCTAAAGCAATAGAAAATGATTCTTTAATGCAATGTAAATGAATGAGATTAAGTTAAATAAAATACATTTTTAACTCTCTCAAAATAATGAAGTTAAACTCTATTGGTTTTTGATCCACATATTAAGAATTAGAAAGCCTATACTAACAAATTTATCCTCAAAGAAGATGTAGTACTAAAAGAAAAGGGCTACTGTATTACTTTATATTAGATAATATTCCAACTAGTTATTCATGAATCAAATCAACAGTCAAGTAGTTGTATAATAATGATATAATAGAAACTAACATAGCATATGTATTAGCATAACTCATAGAATGATTACGTTCTCATGAATATGATTTTGGAACCAAATAAAAGAAATCAAAATCAACAAAGTGTCAATATCCATATTTCCCTTAGGAAAATAGTCACTGAAGGATAGTCAAAGGAGTTACATCATCCGTTTTATGCACATGGAATTAAAATAATATAAAAGAAAATTAATGTACAACAATAGCTATTAGTTTGCAAATACAAGTCAACACACTTTAGGCAAGTGATCTTTAGACTTCCTAGGATGAATCCATAGAAAGAAAAATGAAAATTAATTATAATAATATGACCATGTAAAAATAATTAAAATGAATATGTAGCAACATAATAAAACAATATCGATATATGCATTCTGAATGAAAATGAGATCCACATTCATTAAATTCAACCTCAACTTTCCAACATTTACTCTTTTTTTCTTATCAAAATGAGATATATATAATACTAAATAATAGTACTAAAATTGTCTTTTAACAACTAATTACAAAATTAAACATTAACTATTCTTTTCCAGTCCCTACGAACAAAGTATAAGACTAACATAATCGACATAGCAACATAATTTCCATACACCACTAGAAATAGTCTCATTCTGGTGTAGAGTATCCGAGATCGTGATGTATGAGAACACAACCTTGCATACATAGAAGAACTATTAGGAACATAAAATAAAATTAAAAATATTGATAAAATTCTAAGAAATTGTTGTTGGAGAAGGTTTAATTATGTGGTAGATTTTATTCAAAAATAGAGAACTACTAAAATAGAAAAAGTATACTTAAGCTTCATAGAAAAAACAAATCACTATTTTTATGCATCTCAATCTTCTAATCTTAAAATAATGAGTTTAAGTGTTTTGAATGAATTTGTATTTCAGTAATCAAAGATATGTCTTCCTTATTAATTCTCTTAGCTTGACATTATGCCTTGAGCTTCTCATTTTCCTTGATTAGTTGGATTATTTGACCATTAATTCATGGCATGATGAAAATAAATTTTTGATACCAATAGAGGTCCAACACGGAGGGATCTCAGTCAGGAAAAAAGAGTCCCGTTGGTATTGTTGTCGATATCTTCTTCAACATATTATTTCATATGGGGTTTATTCCTTTAAGAAGTGGGTCTAAGAAGTGTTTCTAGGCTAATAAATACATTTTTTATAAGAATTTTTACATGTCTATTTCGCCCTTCCCCAAGCAATGCACCTTTGAACTTGTTTAATTTTAGCCTGGGTTTGACATTTCGTTCCACATGACTATTTGTTAACTTTGTGTAGGTTCTGAACATGGATGTTCATGCTGGGAACTAACCCTTCAGGGTTTCTCTTAATCTTTCTCTCTAGGCTTTTATTTGACTCGTGAAAATACTAATATTTCCCTTCGCCATACTTCTCGTTAAACAAACAGAGGTCAAGCTAAGGGTTTGACTTAAATTTCCATATGAAAAAGATGGATTTGATTATTGAAATCGTTCATCATAACCATTTTGGAATGAATTGACGAACATTTACCAAAATGAATCATCTGGAAGAGGGTTAGTTATAGAAATACCTAAAAGATCAACATCCTTGTGGGTACAAGTTTCTCAAAAAAAATTCGGTCGAGAAAACGTTCCCAATCGTCTCCATTTTTAACCAGTTGGTGCCTAACAAGTATACAAAGCAGAATGCAATGAAATATTAACTTCTTATTGCGTGATAAATATGTGCAAGAATTTTAGGTAAAATTTTTTTATAAATAAAAGGGTATATTGAGCTTATGGCCAAGGAATACCAACAAAAATCTAATATGGTAAAGAAAAACTAGACTATAATGCCCTTCACATGTAATATCCCAGGCAAAGAAAAACACCTGATTTTTTCCATTGTAGTTTCAAATAAGTGATAGGAATACCTTTAATTCTATAATCACAATCCTTATTTGAAAGAAGTTTTTTCGAGTGGATGTTGCAGACTTTGCAATTTCTTTAGCATTTCTCTCCCTCAACTGGGAGATGGAAAGCTTCCACAACATAATCCTCATCCAAAGTAATTTTTAGGTCAACTATGACAGCTTTCTTCCCATTAAACATGGAAATAGAGGCTGTGAAAACACCCTTCGTAAAACCCTCAAAGAGGTGAGAAAATACCCACCGACCGACCTCGTGAAATAGTTTTGCACAACCCTCGTAAGCCTCTACAATTTATGAGCCAAAAATATTCTGAAAGGACAAGGCGTGACAATGCAAGGGTTTCATAAGGGTTTTAATTAATGATAATGGTGAAATTGGGAGAAAACACAACAGAGAAATCACTAAACGCTTTTTATGTAGAGAAGCTTGGGAAATAAGAGAAGAGATAATGAAAATTGTCGGAGCTGGAACCCTAACAGATTAGGTATCAATAAGTGACAAGGTTGTATAAGAGATTAATTGTTGCAAATTGTGAATGGTCACGAGGAGTTGATTGAATACATATGGAAACCATCGATATCATCATCTTGAAAAGGGAAATCGATCATCATAAAACCCTAATGTGGATCCTAAAACAATGATATTCAGATTATAAACACCAGCCATAATGATTTAAAATCGAGAACCTTTAGAATATCACCATAAATTATGGATATTGGGCTATAATGTTAGGTCGATCATCCAACAAATGAATTCAATCATGTCCCATTCATTGAAACCATAATAAAGTGTCTCTAGCAATTCACTTATAATGATGCGTATATATTACAAAGACAAGAAAACATTAAATATGTAGATGAGGTCTGACATATGACATGAGGAGTTAGGAAAAGTATTTAACAATATTGAATATGGAGGGACTACTATAGAATCCATTATTTGGTAGATGCCCTTATTTACTCCGAACACTCATATGCCAAATAAAATGATACGCCTTAAACAGTGGAAAGGAACCAGAATTTCAAATTATTGATGTATGAGGGAAAAATTGACCAAGTAACCTTGAAAGAAAATGTTATAAATAGACACTTAATAAAGTAACCAAAGGCATATTTGAATGAAAGAATTGGGTGCATGAAAACCTCATTAATATCATATGAAACGAAACTTGGATATTAAAAACTAACAAGAAAAATAAATAGGGCCCATTATTTCTTCGTAATAAAACGGAGTAGGTTAGCCTACCAACAATTCGAAACTTGTTGGGTCGAACTGGTTTTCTGTACTTGAAATTATATAATGTAAAGGTAGAAAAGGTCAGATGGAATGTGGCCATATATCAAATATATCAAATAAGTTTCTTTTATCTGAGTATAAAACAACATAATTGTCCATCGATATCTTTATTAAAAAGAATCACGAATATATAGAAGTTAAAGTAAAACCCACTAAATTTTCAGAAGGATCCTTAAATAAAATAAATCTAAAGAGATAAAAATAACATTGTGAAAGTTGGCATAATCATAACTTTAATACCACATGTAGATGCATTTTTACTAGCAAGAATCTATATCCTTGGAATGGTTACCTTTTAACGCAATAATGTGATAGAATCTCATCTATTACATAAAGATTCAAAGCTATTTAAATTTTTTTACTTTTAAAATTTTGTTATAAATCAACTGAAGATCGCTGCCCTACCATGGTAACCAGATGATGGAAGTTCCATTTACAAGAGCTAACAAAATAAAGTAATTAGACTAATGATGAGACCTCTTGTCTTTCATCCTTACAACAAAAATCTGTTGCCCTAGCTTGGTCACTAGTAATGGTAATTGTTGCTCTTGCTAGGACCCATGATCATGGTAGGTGGGATCGTAATAAGACCTCCTATCCTTCAAATAATACTTTTTATGCTAGGTTATATTGTGATTAATTTTAACCCTTAATGGATTACTTAATAGATGAGGAGGAAAATATGTTTCTCAAGAGCAATGGATGGTGTGAAATTTTTATCTTTCCAACTTCATACTAATGATGTTGTCAAACAATAATTTGTTCATTTATAATTGGAATTCTTCTTCAATAAAATCAGATTCAAATAATGTTTGGAGTTAAGACCAAATCTGAAGACATCTTTGGATAGTGGACCTATTTATTTAAACCAAACTCAAAGAATTGATTGAGAAATTAACACATGAGTGAATCAATCATGTGATAAAGATTCTTGTAAAAAATTCTTGTTTGGGAATTTTTTTATTGTAGAATAAAATAAAAAAGGAATTTCCAAGATGAATAAAAACCAAGTAAAAAGCATATTGTATAAAATAAAAAGGGTTCATTCAAACACATAAAACCAAACAAAGCATAGATAAATATGTATAAAATACTCCCAAAGGAGATCGTGCAAAGTATCTTTTTAAAAGTTTCCCATTAACTAGGAGAGACTTAGGTTGAGCTTCCAATGTCTGTAGATGAAATGTGTTGGGTCTAATCTTATTTATAATAATGAAGGTTTCTAGACATATGTTCCACAAACTTGGTGTGTTCCCCTTAGTTCTCATGGGCCTTGCCCCATTTTAAAACCAGATCACCAACTTCAAAATCCCTGTTTAAGAATATTTATTGTCAAAACATCGTTTCACCTTGTTAGTGTTGATTTAAGTTGATTTTATCTCTTTGTATTTCTTCTTCTAATTTTAATAAATCATTTTTTTCCTAGTTGATGAATTAACTTCTTGAACACTTTAGGATACATGCAAATAAGGGAGAAACATGTTCAGGGCTAATATATCATCTCTTCCATAAATGAGAAAAAATGGTGAGCTACTAAGAGAAAATTTTCGTGTGACCTTGTCATTCAATAATGCATTAGATAGTGCATTATGTTAGCTTTTATGATTTTCTAAAATTGTTCGTTTAATGATTTATAGTAAATTTTTGTTTAACGATTCAGCAAGACAATTCCCTTGCATATAATATTTCGTTGAATACTTAAGCTTAATTCCTTTTTCTAAGGCATATACGTCTAACTCACTAGATGAGGAATAAGATGCATTTTCAAATATAACTCAGTGAGGAACACCAAAACGAGTGCCAATATGTGATTGAAGAAAATTAATAGCTTAATTGGAATTTACCACACATAGAGGTGTTATCTCAACCCATATTGTAATGTAATTTATGGAAGTAATGATAAAACGTGTCGCTGGGATGAGGGAGGATTAATTGTTCGAATTATGTCTTAGCTACATTGTTGAAATGGAGCTTCAAGAGTAACAAGCTACAGGGGAAAGGTTGGTTTTTCAAGCCTGCCAACATATTTTTACCAAGTTTTACATTTTCTAACAAGGACATGGGCATCTTTAAGTAGATTAGGTCAAAAATAACCAATGCTTAGAACATATTTTTTTGGGGTACCTTAACCAAAATTTCCAGGAATAATGACAAAAGGAAGTTCACAGAGAAGTTTTGAAGCATATTCTTTCTCTAGATAACTATGTAACACTCGATTGTGATTTGTTTGGAAAAGAAAATTATTGATAACCTCATAAGATGTTGATTTTAATCTTAATTCTCTTTTATGAGTTGCATTGAGATGAGAGCGGGTTGTATATTTTTTCAAATAAAATATAATGTATGAATACCATGAATTAGGGTCACAATATTGGCATGAGAATCATTTTTTTATTACGGATTCATTTTTTATTAAGGATACTTCATTGTTTAGAGAGGAATCATTTAGAAAAGTATAATGGTCACTAAGGAGAAGAAAAGTATTGCAACAAAGTTACAAATACCTTGACCTTTTATTATTTGTGTAGGTTTAATTTCTAGGTAAAATTCTTGTAGCATTATCATCTAGTGAGCACATTTTTCCCCAAGTTATTTTTGGATTAACATGTTTCTAATTGTTGAATAAGGGATATAACTTTACTCATAGACTTAAGTAGCTCGAACCAAAAATTCTTGACTACGTTATACAGAACATGAGATATTTTGTCCATTAGTGCATCATTATGCTCTAAACCTTGAAAAGCAGACTTCATGAAAGCAATAGGGATTTTAGTATTGCGATCAACTTTTTTCGTGAGCATAACAATACAGGAAAAGTCTAAGGAAAACGTATACAAAAGAAATGCTTTGCAAAAATTGGGATTTATTAATGTAGGAGAATCTACGATAACTTATTTAATAGGGTTAAAAGATTGTTTCGATTATTCTCCCCCATTTAAAAACAAAAATATTCTTTACTATGTCAAGAATGACTTTCACAATTTTTGAAATGTTAGGAACAAGACATCCGACAAAATTGATATTTCCCATGAAAGATTTCATGCCTTTTTTTGAATTTGGTGGTGTTAAAGCATTATTGGACTAAATCCTTTTATGATTGATTATAATTCCATATTTGGACATAATACTTACTATTAACTTCCCTTTGGTAACCACAAAAGTATGTTTTTTTGGATCAAGGGAGATTCCAATTTTTCTACGTCTCTCAATCACATTTTTTAGATGCAAAAAAAAGGTCAGAACTATGTTTTGAGAAAATAGTAACATCGTCCAAGTAGATAACTACATAATGATTAATGTGACGTCTAAAATATATATGCATCTTCCACTAGAATGTTTCCCCTACATTTATTAATTGAAAGGGCATTTTCCTATATGTAAAGGTACCCCAATGAGTTTGAAATGTAGTCGTTAATTGGTTAGTAAGTGCTACCATAATCTGATTGTATCCTGAGAAATCATCTAAGAAGGATAACATCTCAGAGCTTAAGAAGCACTAGAGGATCTTCTCCATAGGTGGTATTATTTAATGGTCCTTTTTAGAGGCTTTGTGTAGATTCCTAAAATCAACACAAAGATGGATGACAACGTTTTTGTTTCTAAGAGGTAATAATTTTTCAACCCACTGAGTGTGCCACACATGAATGATGCTTTTATCTACCAGAAGTTTACTTAATTCTTCTTTAATCGTATGTTTGAGACTTAGATATATATTACTAAGTTTATTCTAAAAGGGTTTTCTTTGGGATTTCATAGAAATAACATCTTGCATAGTATTTGGATTAAAGGTTGAGATAATTATAAGTGGAAGAAAATGCACCTCTATACTTCTTGAACAAATTAAGGAAATTAGACCTTTCATTAGGAGAAAAAGTTATCCCTAGTTTGATGCATTTGGATTACCTTTTGACCCCAATTCCATTTCCATGTTAGAGTTGTTAGTTTTGTAATTTTTAGCCCTATCAAATCTATCATGCAAGTCACATAAATTCTCCAATATAACAACATATTTAGGGACTGGTTTTACGGTCTGAAGAGTTCATCTAGTGACCGATGTTTAATTATTTGAGAAAATCATGCAAATTATCCTCATGATCAATCTCATCAATAAATGTGTCCATGAATTTTCCATCCATATGCAAGAAATTGATTATCTATTTCTAGTTATGAAATGCATGCTAGTTATTGATGTTGTCAAGTATGGATGGTCTAAAAGGTAATTCAGCTAAAAACAAGTCATGTTGGAAATTTCTAGCTGAAATCAATCTAGAAGCTACATTAGCTAACAAAAATGCTACTTGATTTGTTTTTTAGAAAAATAATCAATATTGAAAGTTGAAAAGTTAGATATCAAATCCCACACCTGTGATTGATGGGCCTCCAATTGAGCTTAAAGTGAGTGAATATATTGTCTTACATATCTAACAATTATTTTAGAGCCATCAAATGTTTTCAAGCATTCACATCCAAGACGAAGTTCCTTGTGATGTCCCTCACTAAGAGCCTTGTACTCTGCAACATTGTTAGTACATTGAAATTATAATTTTCATGGGATAAGAAGTTTATTTCCTTTAGGATCTAAAAGCATACATCCAGAACCATATCCTTCTTTAGACATAGAACCATCAAAATATAATGATTGAATTTTAATTTTAACATGATTTGACACATTCATGATATCAAGAATTTTATGATCAACTGTAACGAATGTATTCACTGTTTAAAAATTAAATTGTTTTTCTAAATTTAAAATAGGAGAAAAATTAACAATGAATTTTCCAAATAATGATTCAACAGCCAAGGAATCTTCCATCCTAACTGGTTCATTTGAGTCATATAGATAAGTAATGATTTTTTCCATATGTGGCTCCCTTATAATTTTAATTTTATTTGGTTCCCTTGTCCAGGGTAGCCCTAATTGACACAAATCCATATCCATAAATCCCTTAAGGTGTTGTTTCCAATCCCTACATAGGATTAGACCATATACTTTATGGATGTCAACAAGCACAATATCAATAATTTGATGAAATCTATGGTCTTGTGAACATTTGATAAAAACATCATTCAACTTCCGTAGTATTTTAACATATTTCTTGTCCAATTATAGAATCTTTATGTGAGAATGTTTCATATGTGCATTAATTTTGTTACAAATTTAAAGTGGCATCACAATGGAAGAAGCACCTATGTTGATTATAGATTTTTTCACATTATTATTATATATTTGAAGAGTTAGCAGAATAGTGGGTGTTTATTTTTGTGAGCAGAAGAGTTGTTTGTGGGGCGTTTTAAGATCTGAAAATTTTCCAAGAAGGACTTGTTAAGAAACAATATATCTCTCCCTGCATGAGCTTTCAAGCCAACAATATGCTATTGAACATTTTTCTAAATTATAGTAATTTTCCAAAGCTCATATAAGGAGATATTGATTTTTTTTGTTTTGTTTTTAAGCTCATCTATTGGATCATATTCTAGATCTCAAACAATAGGTTTTTGAGTGCTAGGTTAGTATTTATTTACATTTTTATCTAATGTAGGTGGTGTTTGGATTTCAGCTAAAGCTTTACCATGGGTAAATAAAAGGTAAATATATTCTTCAAAAAATTGAGAGAAATTCAAGAGGTTATGTTTCATCTTGGTTTTCAGAATCGGCTCCATCTTCCTTTTCATCACTGGTATCTGAAGTTAAATCCAAATATACTATCAAATCATACAAAATAATTTCCTGTCCTTCAGTATCCAATACTTCATTAAGGGGAATATTTTTATGAGGAGGTGTTATCCTAAATGGTTTCTTAATGTTTTCCCTATCATCCGGTCTTTCTAACTTTTCTTTCCTAAGGTCCATTATTTCACTAGATAAATTATTTATATCCTTTTGAAGGCGTTCTAAATCTAAATTTTATTGATGTTTCTTGGTTGTAGGTTGCTTATATTTTTTGGTTTTCTTTCCTGAAGAAGAGGTAGCATCATATTATTTATCAATACTAGGTTTCAAAATAAGGGTGTCCTTTTCCACTAACAATTCTTCCTCAAAGGCTTCTTGTAAAGTAGGGTTTTGAGCCCTTTTTACAACATGGCTATATCATGAGTTAAAGTGTTGAGTCCCCATAATACTAGTGATTACCCCATTACTATTGTAGTTGTACCACTTATTAATATTGTTGTGGCCCTATTGTGCCCATATTGTTACTATTGTGCCCCATAGAAGCCCACTATTGTTATTATTGTGCCCTTACATTATTATTGGTATGTAGGCTCTGATTATGTTATGACCCCCTTAGACTCCTATATATAGAAAGGAGGTCTTTTCATTTGTATCATCCAAGAATTGTTCATTTATGTAATGTAAAGGAGGTTGCCCCCTCAAAGAGGCTGAATTCTAAGGCGTTGATCCATCTTTTCTATCTTTTCTTGAGTTGGTTCCATAACATTTGGTATCAGAGCTTTGGATTCTAGGGTTTCGTTGCTCGAAACAGGTCCTCATGGAATTTTCGCTATAACTTTTTTCTGTGATGTTTCAGACGTTGAAAAAAAACCCATTTGAGAAGACACCATGCTTAATCCTGGGTCCAAATTTCAGAGCATTTTGCGCCATAATTGCAGAGATATGATCTGAGGAAGTTGGTCTTTGTGCAGACTCCTAAATTACATTCCAAATAGGTGACCTAGGGAACATCGTCATAATTTTTTCTCTGAGCATTGGATTGAAATTTCGTAAAATGGTGTAGAAAGAGGACGGAGTGTAGTTTCTTCTATATAGTTTTCAGAGCTAGAGGTTGAAAGAGTGACTCATGGAACGTTGTACAAGTTCGCCCTACTAAATTAGTCTATAATCAGGTCACTGTGGGAGATTTGGCATAACTCTTCATTAGAGAATTCAATTGGGGTCAGACTGGTGGAATTGGAAAGAGGACATAGAGGGCTACTGCAAGTCGCATGTTCAGAACTAGATGATCAGAAATTACAGAGATACATCAGAGGCAATATCGAGCTCCTACAAAATGAAAAATGGTGTGTATATTTTTTAAATGTTTGCTTAAGCTTGGTTTGAAAAATTATTTTGAAGGAATTCAAAGGGCATAGTGAAGCAATATTATCAGTAATTGATGCCCCAAAGAAAGAAAATGGAAACACCTAGTAGGCGACCTGAAAGCTCTATCATGACTCATGAAGAAGAGGAAGAAATGCAACATGATATATCAAAATTACGAGACCAAGTGCAACAAGTGTCAGTTGCACAAAAAGGAACAGAATCTAAGATGGATTGTTTAAAGAAAGGTGTAGAAGCTAAGATGAATGACGTGGAAGCTAAGATGGATGATTTGAAGATAGATTTGAAGACATACATGGAAGAATTGA
>APFE031501588.1:0-16658 GCA_000404065.3 Pinus taeda | reverse complement strand
GTGTCCTTTTGGTGTTCTGTCTGAGGAACTTACCCTGTAAATTCCTACATGGTATCAGAGCTATTTGAGGGCCGCGTCCGTTGGTGATCCAAATCTGAAGCCGGTAGAACTGCATGTGGCTATCGTTTCCTAGATCTACTGTTTCTGACTGCTTTCGGGCTGAGAGGACTTCTGTTGTGTTCGGAGCACCTGTTCCAGTGAGGAACCCCTTTCGTTTCACGCGAAAAGGTTTCCGGTAGCCCTATCTGCGTCATTTTTAAGATCTGGAGGTATACAGTGTTTATCTGCAGTTTACTATTATTTTCTCTCTGGTTATTTCGCTTTCTGTTTATTTAGCCTTTTTATTACCGAATCTATACCTTTCATTTCTGCGTATGCTCTTTGCCCTGCGACTCTGTGCGATCTGGGCAAATCAGAAACAGAAAGGAAGTTTTTTTTTCTCTCATGCGTATGCTTTTTTCCCTGCACCTTAGTGTGATCTTGGAAAATCAGAAACATTGAGAAAAATATTTAGTTTCCGGCTAAAGCTAACTTCGAGCCGTAAGGTTCGTTTTTCTTTGCATATTCGTGTTGGGTTTTGTGTTTTTGTTTTGTAGGAAAAAAAAGAGCTTTCTCAAGACAAGCACGCACACGCACCCCAAGGCCCCCCCCCTCTCTCTCTCTCTCTCTCTCTCTCAAATTTTTTGTATAGCTCAATTGGTTCAAAGCTATTTTAAAAGAGTATAGGTCTTGGGTTCAAATCTCCATTTTGTGGGGGCGCTTTTTTTCATTCCTGCACATTCGCGCACTTTCCCGGCAACTTCAACTATTTTTTTTCGAAAAGCCATAACTTCTTCATCTGGAAGCCTTTTTCAGAGTCGTTTCTTTTAAAACAACCTAATTTTTCGAGATCTATCCATTGGAACACTTACTTTCAGCATCTTCAGCTTCAGTTTTTTAAAATGGAAAGTCCATGCCAAGTCATTCTTGACAGCACTAACTGCTTCCAATGGGTATCCTACATGGAAGATTTAATTAGAAGTAAAGGTATCTACAGAATAGCCATAGGCCAAGAGAAGAAACCAAAAGATGAAGACAAGGTTGCAAAATGGGAAAATAGACAAGATCAAGCACGTGGTTTGATAGGGATGTCTATTTCTCCTTATCTTAGATTCCATATTGCATAACTTGATACTCCTCATGAAGCATTGGAACAAATCACTAAATTTTTGGGATTAAAAATGAAATTAGAGCCCATCAACTTGAAAATGAGTTGCTTACATTGGATCCTAATAATTTTTCTTGCATTGAAGATTTCTTGTCCAAATTCAAGACCCTTAGATATCTCTTGGAAGTTGTTAAGATTAAGAAAGCAGATAGTAACCTTATTTATTCCATCCTTACTAAGTTGGGACCAGCCTACTCTGTATTTGTTTCCACCTTCCATTCTACAAGGGAAGCTTTCATTTGTCAAGGAACAGACTACAAGGCCCCTTCATTTGACTCTTTTTGTGATTCTTTAATAAGAGAACAGGAAAAACTCTTACATCTTGGTCTTCTTCATCTTGGAAACTCTTCCAAGAAAGCGTTAGCGCCCAGCAGCAACCAAATTTAAAGAATCCTAAGAAGTCATTTCCTAAAAAGAATGGTCCTAAACCAAACAAGGGTCCTAAGCAAACTCAGTCTCAAAATGAAAGATCATTTCAGCAAAATGATAGGACCAATAAAAACAAATGGAAGAAGACTGATAGACATTGTAACTTTTGTAATCGAGATGGCCACTTAGAATCTAAATGCTTTAAGAAGATGGAAGCCTTGGAAGCAGCAATGAAGAAACATAACATCCATGTGGATCATTCTTCTACTTCAACTTCAACTTCATCTTCAGGAATGGCACTTTCTGCATGTCGTTGTCAATCATCTCAGTCTGGTTATGCATTAAATGTATCTTCTTCTTCTCATTCTCATGAGTGGCTCATTGATTCTGGAGCCTCTTATCACATGGCCAAAAACAAAGCCATGTTTTCTTCTTTACATGATTGTAACACCAAAAATATATATGTTGGTGATGATAGATCTCTTAATGTTTTAGGGACTGGAACTGTTCATCTAGACAATGGTCAGTTTAATGATGTATTATGTGTTCCAACCTTATCCAGCAACCTTCTATCTGTATATCAGATAACTCATTCAGGTGAAGGTAAAATTGTTGAATTTTCACCTCATGATGTTGTAATCAAGGATCTAAGAGATCCTAAACAGATTCTAGCTACTGGTATTGCTGATGATTCCACAAGGTTGTATAAGTTTCACAACTTTGGGTCATCAAATCTTCCCTCAGTATTTGTTGCTCATAATGATGAAGTGAGCAAACTTTGGCATGAGCGATTTGGTCACTTAAACTATCGCTCCCTTCAGCATCTATGTAAAGAAAATATGGTGACAGGTCTTCCTATGGTATCTTGCAGAGATGGTGTTTGTTCCGGATGTGTACTCGGAAAACATCATCGGGACAGTTTTGAAAAACGTGCCTCTTGGCACGCCTCAGCCCCTTTACAGCTTGTGCACAGTGATTTATGTGGTCCACTTCCTGTTGCTTCATTCTCTGGCTGCAAGTATTTCTTAACTTTCATTGATGATTTCTCCAGACGCACTTGGGTATACTTCTTAAAACTCAAGAGCGAAGTATTTAACACATTTTTGGCCTTCAAAGCCTTTGTTGAAAAACAATCTGGACATCAAATTCTTAAGCTAAGAAATGATAATGGTGGAGAATATGTTAAAAACACATTCATCAACTTTTGCACCGAAAATGGAATTCAAATGCAACATACTGTTCCATACACTCCACAACAAAATGGTGTAGCTGAAAGGAAAAATCGCACCTTAAAGGAAATGGCTAATTGTATGCTGCAATCTTAAGGACTCAGTCTTAGTTTTTGGGCCGAAGCAATTAATTGTGCAAATTATATAATAAATCGCACTCCTACTAAGTTTCTAAAGAATATCACTCCAGAAGAAGCTTGGAGTTCCATTAAACCAGATGTAAGTCACTTTCGTATTTTTGGAAGTGAAGCATGGGCCCATATTCCAGATGAAAAGCATAAAGCTTTAGAACCTAAGAGTGAGAAATGTACTTTTGTTGGATATTCTGAAGATGTAAAAGGTTATAGACTTATTCCATTTAAGTCCAAAAATGTTATCATTAGAAGAGATGTAAAATTTGATGAAAATAAATCGGCCTGCGAGCCTAGTCCGGCGGATGTGCCACCTCTTCCTATCTCTTCTACTTTTGAAAACATTTCTTCTTCATATGATGAAAGTGAGGATGACAATCCTCCCCCACCTTCTCAGGATCCTCAACTTCCAAGATGTGTCCGTGCTACTCGGGATGCAGCAGGTGATCTTGCCGGTGATCCTACAGATCAGCGACGTACACGTTCTCAGTTTGAAAGAGCCTCTTCTTTACTGGCTCAAGCTCCAGTAAATCCTGATCCTGACACTTTTGCAGAAGCTTCAGGCCATCCACATTGGGAAGCAGCTATGAATGAAGAATATCATTTATTGTTGGCAAATGATACATGGGATCTTGTTCCTCTACCAAAGGGACGCAAACTTGTTAGATGTAAATGGGTTTACAGAACAAAGTATGGACCAGATGGGAAAGTTGATAAACATAAAGCTCGTCTTGTTGCTAAGGGCTTTCACAGGTTGAAGGCATTGACTAGACTGAAACCTTCTCCCCTGTTGCCAAAATGAACTCTATCCGCCTTGTTCTTTCCCTTGCTGCCTCTTTAAAATGGGAAGTCCATCAGATGGATGTTAAATCTGCCTTCTTGCATGGGGACTTGCATGAAGAAATCTATATGGAACAACCCATTGGCTTCATCCAAACAGACTCCAGCCTTGTATGTCGACTTAGGAAATCTCTTTATGGTCTCAAGCAAGCTCCTCGGGCTTGGTATGCCAAAATGGATAGCTTCTTTTAGAATCTGGCTTTTCTAGGTGTTATTCTGACAATACTGTCTACACCAAGAAAGTGGGAAACTCTCTTATCATCCTTGTTCTTTATGTTGATGATCTTATTCTTACTGGTAGTGATCCCAACCTTATAAACCATGTGAAGTCCAGCCCTAAAAAGAAATTTGAAATGACAGACTTAGGACACTTACACTATTTTCTCGGTCTTCAAGTCTTGCAATCCAAGGAGGGTATTTCCCTTTCCAGTCCAAGTATGCTTGTGATATTCTTCGTCATTTTCACATGGAAGATTGTAAGCCAGCTCCTTCTCCCTTTCAGTCTGGAGTCAAACTTTCAGTCTCTTGTACTTCTCCTGAAGTTTATGCTACCTTATACCGTCAACTTGTAGGAAAACTCTTGTATTTAACCCATACTCGTCCTGACCTTTCCTTTGCTGTTGGCCTTGTTGCTCGTTTTTTGCAAAACCCCTGTGAAAGTCATTGGAAAGCAGCCAAAAGAATACTTCGTTATGTTCGAGGTACAGTACAGTTTGGGATTCATTGCAGTGCCAAAGCAGCTCCTCTATTAGTTGGTTTCACTGATTCTGATTGGCCTGGTGACCCTGATGATCGGAAGTCTACTGCCGGTTATATCTTCACTCTTGGTTCAAGGCCTATTACATGGGCTTGTAAGAAACAGGCTGCCATTTCTCTTTCGTCAGCAGAAGCAGAGTATCGTGGTGTCGTGGAAGCTAGTAAGGAAGCCTTGTGGCTTCGTCAGATCCTATCAGAATTTGGCTTTGAGCAGCAGCATTCGACTACACTTTGGTGTGATAATCAAAGTGCCATTCAGCTTTGCAAAGATCCAGTTCAGCATCAGCGCAGCAAACACATTGAACTACACATGCACTTCATCAGAAAGCTCATTCATGACCATGTTCTTGAAGTGCAATATTGTTCAACAGATGATCGGGTTGCAGACATCTTCACAAAGGCTCTCACAGAGGCGAAGTTCACTAAACTTCGATATATGCTTGGAGTTCAGGAAGTTGTCACTAAGGGGGGATAGGCTCTAGTGCCTCCTTCCTTCTCCTATTGTGTCATATTTGTAAATCCTTCAATCCTATCCCAAGTTGTTCTTAAGGGGGGATGTTAGGATATTCCGACACATAGGAAATAGTTAAGTTCAACTTGGTCTAGTATAGAGTTAGGTATAGAGTTAGGTAAAGTGTGTTTCTTTACCGTTGTACATTTTGTAACTTACAATCTGACGGTCACGATATGTAGTATCTGACGGTTCATTTTCTCCTCGGTATTACCGACACTTGATCCGTGGCTTGACACCCGATTGGCCCATGAATTCTATTTAAAGTGCATGGAGGGTCATTTGTAGGTTAACCGTGCATGAGAGAAGCTTATGTAAATTTTCATTCTTTTATTAATAAATTCCCTGTAGTAGCCACGTTGGCGTAGCCCGTGGACTGTTTCCCTCTCTGAGGGTTTTAACCATGTCAAAATACTGGTGTATTGATCTGTGATCTATTTGTGAGCGGTGTCCTTTTGGTGTTCTGTCTGAGGAACTTACCCTGTAAATTCCTACATTTCCAATTTAGTTTCCAACAACAATCACATTAACCATTAATCACATTGACAATAACTGTATATAGAACATGAAATAAGAGAATTAAGAAGAAAATCCAAGACAAGAGAACACCAGAATTGGCGGATGCTAGGGAAAAACCCCAAGATGGGGAAAACACTTTGATAAGTTCTTATGATTATATCAAATTTTTAGCAAAGAAATAGGGAGTACGAAAGTCAAAATTTACTTGCCAATAGATGTCCAAAACAACCCTATCAAGGAAAGGGTTTCTATCATCTATATCATTATCAAATTCAAGGAAGTAACAAATGGAAGAAGCATCTTAACAAGTAAGTATATGTCCTTCTCTGAATCTGTCAAATTTTCTTTTTTCAAGGAATGAAACAAATTGGTCGGGGCCTCAAAATATCTTGCATGGAAGAAGCAGATAGATCTAAATCTCATTAAAAATGAGGTAATGGATCATGTCAAAGGATATATCACCAAATGAGGGTGGATTAAAAATGCGAGTTTTGATTTTTGCATAGATAGTGTTAAGCTTGAACAACCAACAATAAATTTTGACATAATACCACCTTATTATCAGAGATTTTTTGGCACACTTCAAGCATAAGTAGATAAATCATAAATTTTGCAATCAATCATGATGTAGTGAAGTCTCTTCTGAAATATTGCTAGGCTGGTCTAGTTCAATCACTTGTTGTTAGCTTATAATGTAACAAAAGCTCAAAAATGCAATGAAATTTACCTGATTTAGGGGGTTTTGAGGCTTTGGATTGATTCAGTGATACCCAAACCTCTTTGGAAAATAACCCAGGTTGAGACGAAAACAAATCCCATTATCCGTAAATAAGCTCAAAATTGTTTTGTGGCTAAACCCTAACTACGTGTTGATAATGTATCGCTATTGTTGATTGTTGCTCAGACTTGACCTCTTAATTTATCTTGAACTCAGAAGAGTAAAATTGTTTTGGGGAAGTAGTGCATGCTACCAACACATGAAATCATGGTTATAGGACTACCTAAATTTCCAAACGATGTGGTTTCCTTAGCTGAGATGATTTCTCAAACCAAAATCTTGAGCTATGCTACAATTAAGGAAAAAAAACTTATCAAAGTCAATTAGGTTGACATTAATTTAACTTATATTCAACATCATCACTAACAAGACAATAAATATAGGTAGCCAATAGTTCTTAGCGCAAGGACAGAACCAAAAATAGTGATCGATAGGATTATTAGAGAAGATAGTATAAATATTAGGGCCTAGTTGACTCCATGTATTTTTAGCTGAAATGAATGCTAGCTACTTTCCCATTCAAAAAGTGTAGCTTTAACAAATCATATTTTCTCTCAATCCAACTCAACTTGGTTCCAATATTAACAAATGAATGTTTTTATTCCAATATAGTAGTTTCAAGTCAACCCTAGGAACGAACCAGACTGTTGTTCATATCGATTATGCTCTTTCAAGCAATGAGATTCTATATGATACTATAACATTCATATAAAAATATCTATGCATATCATAATGGGTATATTCTAAAACTGAGCTTCAACTTTAACATGAATAGCCTTATCATGGCTATAATCTCATTCTTTTTGGGGGTCGTAGCTAGACTTAGGCCTAAAGTAAATTCCATAGTGACTAAATAATGCCTCTCCAAATCAAAGCTTTGGCCACAGTTAGACCTACAGTATAGTAGTTTGCAAAGTGACCAAATAATGCTTCTCCAAATCCAAGCATAGTCATAGGGTTGGTCACATGTAGACAGAAACAATAGAGATGGTTGTTAGTGGATTTGGATGTCCCTGGGAAACTTGATCATGAAAAATAAAGGAGATGGACAGCCCCGAGTTAAATTGAAAAAGTGTATGTAGAAAAAAGGTTTTATTTTTAGTAAACATATGGCTGTTTCATTATCTTGGTAGACAAATATCATGAATTGCAGTTTCGATACACATATGGTATTGTTTCATTATTTTGTTTAACACATTTCATGTAGTTGGGTGCATGAATCTGGTGAAGTTATTATATTTTGGTGAACAAATATGATTTTTTATAGCATAAGTGTATATTATAATTATAGAAATCTTCTTGTGAAGTAACATAGTTACAGATTTCTTCTCAGGAGTTGTTTCTCCTTAACATAAATTCCTATTGTAAGTATATATTTCCTCAGTCTTCGTGGCCTAGAAATGGATGCAATAAGAATTCTACTTGTGAAGGACCTTTCATAACAAGTAGCATAATTATAGAATTTTCTTGTGAGGTATTTTTCCATACCATAAATGCCTAATGTAATTATAGAATTCTTCAGCCATTTGTGGTATAGAAATGGACTCAATAAAGTGGAGACAAAAAGTATATTTGGACAGAATGATACAGAGAGAAAGGATTAAAGCCCTAATTTTTGCACAACAATTTAAGGAATAAATGAAAAATTAGTTGAATTCATCTTCCATAGTGAACATGGTGGCACACTACTATAGAAGAGGGTAGTTTGAGACATTTTTTTCAAGATGAAAATAATGTTTCATCATAAACACTCTTAGAAAAATGTCTTAAACTTCTCTCTTTACACCAAAGGCATTTGATTAAAGGAGGTTACTATGTAGCCTATATAATATGATGTTTGTTTTATATTTCATCAAAGACATGGGATAATAGAGACATATTTGTGTTTGTGTTTCCCTCAAGCATACCATTGAAAATGGGGAGGGGATTCATCCACTCATTGTTTTCTCTGAAAAATCAATGGATGCTTTTTATATTCTGATGCCATTTTCATGACCTATAAATCATCGTTGTGGAAGACCCAGGAGTCATGGTCGTGGAAACTACAAAGGGATTTGCTGATTCAAAAGAAAAGGGAGAGATAGATGGGTTCTAGGTAGTGGTTCTTTGATGGACTTCAGGGAACTCCATATTCATGGGAGTTGGAGGATTTAGATGACAACATGAGGAGATTAATGGTCTCCTCCTCCGAGGTTTTTGAAAACCAGTGTGATGTATACGTTGAGATGACCATAGAACCCTGACTACAGTGACTTCTTCTCCTACTTCGAGCAAAGAACTTTTAACAGAACACATGAACTAGGTCGATTAGTTCCTCGAAAAGGATTTTCAAAATCGTTAGGATTCCTTGATTGGTGAGTTCACATGTCTAGGGTTTGGTATTTATTTCCTTATTTAGAATTTTTTGGCTGAGTATTTGAACACATTTTTCATGTCTTAACATGTCAAGTGGAGTCATGGAATTATGGTTTTATGAATATCCAGAGATTGGTATATTTAATTGCGGGAATTTCTTTTAGTGTGGCTAGGATAGAGAGGTGTGGATATATCCAAATCTATTTGTGTTTCAATTGTTTGATTTAAGTATTATTTTTTGTTTTAGTATTTTATGAAGTTTTGTAATTGAAGAAATCAATTGTGGGTTGTGACTAGTTGTTAGGAAAAGTAGTTTCCAAGCTTACAATTAAGGTTAAGAGCTTAGAATGTTTGTTGTTGATGGTTTAGGTTATGATTATGAATTTTTTGTGGCAAAGGTTAGTAGGATAAGGTGTGACTATAATGATATCCTACTTGTGGTCACCAAATTTAACATGAAGAGTTATGCAACTGTTCACTTTTTCTATTTCGACACGAGGAATATGTTACAGTTCATGGTGTAGGAGACCCACTAAACAAGTTCAATCTAGGGAGAGTATATATATGGGTCACTATATGCCCATCTACTAGAAAAATAATAACTTCAGTTCCCACTAATTATATTCCTGCGTGTAGTTAACTATAGGAATCTTTCTTTTGGTTACAAGCTCTTCAATATTGGCCTAGCCTTTCGAAATAAAATTTGACCCTACAGATCAAGAACTCATATAACATCTTCAAATTATGTCAGAAAATGTATAGACTCAAAATGCAGTCTTGTTTTGTGGGTTATATTTTAGAATAATTTTAGACATCTTGGTCTTCCTACTCTGGAATTTGAGGGAAGAGTTTCCATTTATTAGAGATTTATGTACTTGAAATGTTAGCTTGAGATGCCTGATTATTTAATTATAAATTGACTATAAGGTGTAGTCCTTTATTAGGGTTAAACTTGACAGCCACATGTGAAATTTCAATCTTTATTGTCTCTGCTTATGATTTCTCTCACCGTGGTCCTTGTGAGCTACGACACTCTGTAAATTTCCATTTACAGCAAGATCCAACAAAGTTGCTTGAATGATGATGGTGGGAAAATAGTGAAATCGAGTTACTCTGCCTCTACATGCTCTGAGGCAAGGCATGCCGACAAATTTCCTTTGGTCCAAACATAATATTTGGATACTTTTCATTCTTATAAATAAATTAGGGTATTTTTGTTTTATCAACAATTTTGTGCCATTGAACTTTAGTCTGCTAGGAACTTGTCGGGAGTAAAATTAGGTTTGATTAGATTGAACTGAATTTCCTAATTATTATCACACCTCATGACATGCTTTAATAAAATTGCTTTTTTCAAGGGCTTATTTATTTTCTCAGAAAGTACTCAACCCATTTCACTTGATGTATTGGCCTGTTAAAATTGATATGACCTTCAATATATTAATTGTTAATATCATATTCAATTCCTGCTAGCTATATACTTTAACATCTACTCCAAAAACAACATTTTTCTATAACATGATATGTTGTGTGAAAGTATGATGTTAAGAGAGGGTTTCATTGAAGATGTTATTGGTTTAGGTTTTTTCACAATAATGGGTGGATTTTATATTAGTGAAAGTTGTGGTTGAACCAGACAACACTGCAATACAAAATTTATGGAGTTTGGCTACAAATTTATGACAAGAAGACAATTTATCCTCCAGAATTATCCTAAAATTGATTGTCCTCTTCTAGCCTTTCAACACCTCACATGTATATTTCTGTACATATTGAAATAATCCACATAGAGACACTTCCCCAAATGTTGCAGAATCAAAGGGAGAAGACAATATGACCTTTGAGAGCAGATTTAGATTTAGGTATGAGGTGAAAACAATTGAAAGGACAATATATTGTCATGTCAAATACCTACACCTTAGTCAAAATCATTTTTGGTTATTTATTCTTGATGGTTGAGTGATCAACTTGTACTAGTGCTGATAATTCACTCAGTCTCACTTGAAATTTTAATAGATTAACAATGATCTAAGTAGGAATACAAACGCAAGAATTTACGGTTGAAATTTGTCATCTTAGTCTGTTGTTCTAGTGAGAAATGTTTGTTTGAGAGAGAGCTTGGTTGAGTTGAATCTCGTATATGCTATTCAATGAAATTTGAAGGTTAGGTTGTCTTG
Organism: Pinus taeda; assembly: GCA_000404065.3. Taxonomy (NCBI): domain Eukaryota; kingdom Viridiplantae; phylum Streptophyta; class Pinopsida; order Pinales; family Pinaceae; genus Pinus; species Pinus taeda. The sequence continues at coordinate 5,786 of APFE031501588.1, read as the reverse complement.
TTTTCTAGCACATATGATGAAAAGCCTGTGGAGTATCAAAGAAGGTATGTTTTGATGGTTATTTTAGTATCTTTTCATTAGGACTTATAAGCCTTTTTGCATTATGAACTTAGAAAATAATAAAGAATTATAACGAAACATGTGAGATTAATATAGAACGCTAACAATTGTCATTTCCATGTACAGGAGGGAGGAACAACGAAAAGTGGCCATCCTAAAGGAAAAGACAAAGATGAATTAACTACTGTCCCTTCGACAGGAGACAACATGCAAACTAGATCAAAACGGACCAACCCAGGAAAGGAAGAGGAGATACCAGCTCGGTGCAGAAAAGAGAAGAAGTAACTTAGGATTAATGATTCTGTGAATCGCTCAGGATCCTTGATCCTGAGGGATCGCTGTTTTATCTATTTCTGCATCTAGATATCTTCGTCGTCATCCTTATATAAGGGATAGCATTGTTAGCTAAAGGGATGATTATGCCTTTATGTAATTTCTTTTAAAAAAGATCAAGACTATGATCATTACGTCCTGTTAAGACTTACGTTACTGTAACTTTACTTCATGCATTAATACAGACTTGGTTACACTTTTATCTTTGAGCCTGGATCAACCTTAAGTAGTGTACCCTTGGAGGCTAAGGGCCCGGCCCTAGAGGACACTTGCTCTTGTACCATTACGCCTGGTTTCTGTGTCGTTTTCTTATCGACGTGATCTGGTAATCTGCCATGTTTTATAAAGTTTATGTTACATGCTCTGTTGTGTTTAACCCATATAATGTTCCTGCAAACAAAAGTGTTGTATTGACGCTGCATCATATTACTATTCCTTTAAGTGTTGGTATAATACGGTTAATCTCTATAGGATATTGTTGTTCCATTACAGAGTTTTTGTGTTATGCGATTGTGCCTTAGCGTTACAAAATATATCTTGGAAGTTCTGATTTTATATGATTATTGAATCCTTGAATATTACTGTTTTCATCTTGAGATGGAATCGTATGCTTTTACTTAGAGTGATAACGGAGTCAGATTAAGCACGTTGTGTTTATATGGTTTTCAGTGTTGTTCCATTTTGGATCCGTAGGCAATGTTGTTCCATAGTGTGTGTACATCTTTAAGAATGAAGGATTGATGTTTGGATTGGTGTGATTGAATAGATTCACAGCTTGTTGAACTTAGTTACTGCTCATTTCCTTAAGTGTTGTTCCATTTCCGAATTTTCGTTTCATTTCCGAATTACTGTTTCATTTCTGAATTGTTGTTCCATTTCTGAATTGATGTTCCATTTCGAATTGTTGTTCCATTTTCAATTGCTGTTCCATTTCGAATTATTGTTCTATTTTCAATTGTTGTTCCATTTCAAGGTTGTTGTTCTATTTCATTGCTATTTTCTTTACCTCCCGTTTCATTTTTTATTTGTTAAGGATGATCTCAGGCTGTAGTGAGCATCGACATCTGCTACCAGGCTCCCAGACCCCCGATCTGTTCTCCGATTTCTTTTCCATCAGTTTCTAAAGGGATGGGTTATTGCTACTGAACCCTTGACTGATGCATTGCTTCATATTTGAGTGTGTGATTTAGCCTTTTGAAGTAGTTAAGTTGTAGACACACATCAATCTACTTTTGTAGTTTTAAAACAACTGTACTACGAGCATTACTTTGACAAATGATAAGCCTCAGACTAAGACACTCTTTGAAATAGAAAAACGTTCCCGGATTGACATATTAATGTGAGGTAACTAGAGGTGAAAGAGAGCCTTTTTATAGTTCCACATTTTGGCGTCGCTGCCGAGGAAAGAGTGTAGCCATTTGTTTTTTTTCAGAGTAGTGTACGAACCTGCTAGGGAAGAATTTGGTTTTGAAAACAGAAGGTAAGAAACTACGTGCAGAGCATGTAAAAGCCTTGCTCCTTTGCCCACTTTCCTGCATATTTGCTGCTATCTGCTTAAGAAGGATTTAGTAGTTCAATTGAGTGCATGACTAAGCAGAAAAATCCAGAGAAAAATTCAAAACCTTTACCAAAGCCAGAAAATCCTAAGGGGCCAGTGACCCTTGGTTGATCAACCTTCATAGACGAAATCTATAATAAAGTCGAATCTCAGCCCTCAGTAGGACCCAGGAAAGTTACTTCCAAACAACCTACTAGCTCCCTTCAGGCCACAGGTTCACCATCTGTAGCCTTTGCTGAGGTGCATAGTCAAACTAATGAACAAGAATTTCAAGAAATTGAAAATTCTATTCCAGAACTATTGCAGGAAGGGAATTTCAGTAATCTTTGTGAAGGAGAAGGAGAGACAGGGGAAACTGAGGAACCGAGATCTCCTCTTAGGATAACTCAGCCATTGAGTAGCCAAGACAAAGGGAGTGCGGCAAAAATTACTATTGAAGGGACCCAATCTCCTCAGACAAAAATCCCAAATAGAGGAAGTGCTATTAAAGTTGTTCCTGTCAAAGCCATTCCCTCTCAACCTAGGAACACCCTCCTAGATATTCCAGAAGGTTATTGGCATATATTTGACCCAATGGCTAAAAATTTGCCAAACACCCAAACCTCTACATTACAATACCCCATAGTGGATTCTGCAGCAAATGCCCCCATGAAAGCAATTCCCTTTCAACATATTCCTACATTTCATGGGCTTACATCAGAAGACCCGGATGCATTTTTATTTGAATTTGATGTACTATGCAGGGGATATGATTACATCACTGACCCCTAGAAACTAAAATTTTTTCCCTCTACCCTGAAAGGGGCTGCTTTAAGATGGTTTATGGGATTAGGTGGTGGAGTTATAAACAACTGGTAACAAATGAAAGAATCTTTTCTAAAAAAATATCAAGACTATTGCAGGTCTAGAGAACTGAAAGATGAAATATTCCAGATGATAGCTAGACCAAACAAAACATTAGAAGAGTATGTGGAACATTTCCAGTATAATCTACAAAGATCTCCCTATGCATCACCGCCTTTACCCGATAACGTGTTGAAAATAGCATTAATAAGGGGCATGAAAGAACAATGGATCGAAACATTAAACATTATGGGAAAAGGGGATATTTATCAGGAAAGTTTTGCTGACATAATTGATTTATGCATCAGGAGTTCGAGAGGCAGTACATGAATCAAACCAGCGGAACATGATCGTTTTGTAAGAGAAAATAAAATCCCATCAGAAGGAGTAACGCGTGCGGAAATTGGAAATTTATTTGAAAATTTTAAAACTGATATAGTAGGAACACTGACTACATAATTGGACATTTTGCAGGCCAAGCAAAAGCAAATGGAGGTAGAACAGAATTTGGCAATCTTTTGCCCCAGATGCAGGAAGAAGCATAGCCATATGGAGTGTCCACTAGATTTAGTTCAAACATGCGCCCTCTATACAAGGGATCACTCTACGAAAAGTTGTCCCTCACTACCTGGACTGAAAGCAGTATATAAGGACACAGAAGAAGAGCCAGAAGCAGTGTATTTGCTCAACTAGCGCCGTCAATGGCAGCCGTGACAAACTGGTATGTTTTCAGACCCATCTTCTTCTTTTCAGTATCTGCAGTATAATGCTCAACAGTATAATACATGGAAAAGTCAATTTCAGCCTCCATTTTCAAACTGGTCACCAAAGTCATATCATTCTACAAACCCGTGGCTAAATGAGATGAGCCAATCTGGTGGGTCGAATCCTCCTTATCCCCCACCATATTGGAAAAACAACCCATACCCACCACAATGGACTCCCCCTACTTCACAAATCTTAGCCTGGTAGACTAACTGGCAGAGACCAACGCATCAACCATTTGGAAATATCCCTCTCCCTCAACCTACACTGCTAGCTTTACAGCAAAATCCCCAGTGTAATCTGAGATCGCAACTCCCAGCCCAACCCAACCCCAATCCAAATAACAGACCGGTCCAATCTCTCCAAATCCTAGAAACACCAGAAGAAGGACTCAATCTGAGGGAGTGTAATGATCTTCAGCTAAGATCTGGGCATATTATTCAAACTGAGGGAAATAAAACAGTTCAGATTGAAGATCAGTTACCTAGAGAACATCTGTCACATGAAGAGGATGTGAATAAAACAACAAACTCATAATCAAGCAACCACATCCTCTCCCCCATTCCCAGAACGATTAGTCATACCTCGACCTATACAACAACATGATTTTGACATTCTGGGAGAATTGCAAAATTTGTACATAAAAATTCCATTCCTTCAAGCCATTCAAGACATCCTGGTATACGCAAAAACTATTAAAGAATTGTGCATAAAAAGACCAAGGAGGAATATAACAAATAATCCAAGAGTTCAAGTAGTCAACACTTTATCTAACTTATTATCAGGAAAGGAAACACCCATTAAGTATGAAGACCCAGGAAACCCAATAGTAACTGTCCAAATTTATGGTCAAACCCTACCCAATGCATTAGTTGATCTTGGAGCTGCAATCAATATCTTAACAACTGGTACTTGCCAAAAGCTACGCATTACATCTGTAGAACCCACCTACACTTTGTTAGAATTGGCTGACCGATCTGTGGTTAGGCCGGAAGGCATACTACATGATGTCATGGTCTCGGTTGACTCTTTTGAATATCCAACCGATTTTCTAATAATAAATCCTAAAACCTGACTTGATGGACATCCATTGATCTTAGGAAGACCTTGGCTTGCTACTGGTGATGCATATATCGGTTGTCGGCAGGGGAACATGATCATAACCAGGGGGGCGGATATCAAGAATTTAGTGCTATATCCCCCCAGCACAGCCAAGTATCACAATAGTCTAAACTAATAGGCACCCTGTATCATATCTTACTGATAAAATTAGATCTCCATTAACTATACAAGAAGCACTTGAGTTCAAAGACCAAACAAAAGATGATGCCATCAATAATTTCATTAGTCAAACTGAACTCACATCTCATACCCAATGTCATAGATAAAAGCAGCATTTGATAACGAATTAAAAGAGGACCCTCTGAAAGATACACATGATCACACAATCCCTGTCACTTCTGTTGCAAATAGTAAAATTGTGGAAATTGAACCCGGAAAAACCTTAAACATTAACGCCAACCTCACATCTGAACAAGAAACAAAGCTCATCCATATGTTAAGGAAATATAAAGAAGCATTTGCATGGGACTACCCTGATATGAAAGGAATTGACCCCTAATTATGTACACACCACATTTACATAGAAAATGATGCAAGACCTGTTAGGCAGCCTCAGAGAAGACTAAATCCTCATCTAAAAGAAGTAGTAAAAGCCAAGCTTCAAAAACTTTTAGATGTTAACTTTATCTATCCTATATCTGATAGCAAATGGGTCTCCCCGCTCGTGGTGGTACCAAAAAATAATGGAAAGTGGAGAATCTGCGTGGACTACAGGGAGCTAAATAAAGCAACACAAAAAGATCACTTTCCTCTCCCATTCATCGACCAAGTATTAGACACTTTGGCAGGGAAGAAATTTATTTCTTTCCTTTATGGCTTTAGTGGGTATAACAAAATACAGGTTGCCCCTGAAGATCAAGACAAAACTACTTTTACTTGTCCTTCGAGAACATTCACCTACTGAGTTTTACCTTTTGGCTTAAGCAATGCCCCTGCCACATTCCAAAGGGCTATCCTTAGCATTTTTGTAGACCTAATAAATGAAGGACTGGAAGTATTGTTGAGATTGGAACAAGATGATGGAGCTTAGTGAAAAGAGTCGCCTTCACTAAGTGGGCCCGCAGGCTATTTTTGGCGCAAGTCTATTTTTAGACATATGGATCAT
>APFE031501570.1:0-22415 GCA_000404065.3 Pinus taeda | reverse complement strand
TGCGCTGTAGAGACAGGTAGACAAAAGGGGGAAACACTTGCTAAGTCTAGTGAGGACCAGATAGCAAGAGCGCAATGCGCAAGCAACTTGCAGAAGATTGAAGGTCTTGTGAACAAGCTAGGGGGGAGATTTGGTCTCGAAAGACAATATCATGGTTGGGAGGATTGACTAGCTACAACCAGAGGAGACCACTTCCCGTGGAGTTACTTAATTAATAGAAACTCAGATATGAAGTACCTTCTGGAAATTTTGTTGATATTATTGAACTATGTTAGAAGAGAGTTCTGCAAGAAAAAGGTTTCTAAAATTCTTGGCTAGCATATATATTTATAGAAATACTTAGTTACATTTTTAATTACAGAGTTTGATATAACGTAAGGGTTTTAAAGGAAGATGCAACTGTCAAAGTGGGATTATCTCATTGTGAATTTTAGTTGTATTAATTGTGGAAGACACAGTTCTGTCGATCTTAAAGGAACTGGTAGATTGTCAGTTAACATTGAAAAGAAAAATGATATTACAGTTCTGTGTTGTCAGTTAACTTTGAAAAGAAAAATGATATTATAGCTCTATATTGCCAGTTAATCTTGAAAAGGAAATAATATTATAGTTCAGTTTTGCCAGTTAATCTTTATAAAGAAAATGTTGTTACCGCTCTTTTTAAACGCTGGTAGAATGACAGATAATCTCAGTGGAAAGAAAATTAAAGGTAGTTCTGTAAAATGAGGAATTAAATAAGACTATAGTGATAGAACATGTTATAGACCACCTAGCTAAACTATACAAGTATCGAAGAAAATGAAGGCAATTGATTGATATAGAAAGGCAGGACTCTGTACTGAATTTTAAACACCACTGTAACCAAAGAGACACTTCGTGCATACTGAGTGAGAACTGAAAGTAAACAACAGGTTGCATGCATTTTAAAGACAAATTAATTGTAAGAGAATTAAACTATGGAGTAGTCAGCAGCATGTTATAGGGTACACAAAGGACTCATGGATATGAACCCTGGAGGGATCTCAGCACTAACTGAGACTGATAATCCTTTTCAGAACCCTACTCATCGTTCTAGAAGTTACTGAGGGGTGAAACCCTCTGGTGATAACTCCTTAGAATCTGGTGTACCGAGGGCAGACATTACAAAAGAATTCAGAATATAAAGGGCAATATAAGCCCTAAACCATGTAAGAGAGAAACTATGATAATTAATTAACAAAATCGTCCAGTAGTTAGGTGGAAGGACCAAAAACCTTAATGGTGGTCACTAAAGAACCCTGTTTCTGACATAGTAAAATTAAAGAGGGTAACAGAAAAACATGTAGGTCTGAGGCCATATTTCAAGCTTGCGAAGCCATAACCAAATAAATGCCTCACCAAAGAACCAAGCAGTCTCCACATAACTTTCATGGAATATTAAAGAATGACCAAACCCAGAATCATAAATATATATAACGAAAACAAAGCTCGATACAAGCAGTTATTGTTTCTGTTGTGTCCCAGAATAACCATATCAAATAGAAAAACTATTAGACAATTGTTATCTGAAACCCTCAATTATTACAAATTAAAACAACAAGAGATCTACACAGTCCTGAGCAATAGTAAGCTCTAAAATAGTAATGGGGTCGTAGTCTCAATGTGCTAGACATATACAAATTAGGGGAAAACCCCTTAAAGCCCTAACCTTTAATAGACTGAAATGCTGACAAACAAACGAACACCATAGAATTTGCAGAGAGCTGAGACTCAGTCTATTCTCTAAGCCTTCACCCTCCAGCCAGAGAGCACCCAAACCGAGGTATGATCTTACCCGGAAGCAGTTGAAGATAGGCGCTGAAGAAGCACCTCCCCACCAAGTAAAGCCGAGAGCCACAAGACCGTAACCAGACAACTTGCGTGGTATTTCAGTCCACAAGAAAATGATTAGAGCATCTGGCAAGGCACATAACACATTCAACTATGAATGATAAGGAAGAAAGGCATGAACCAATTTGCAAAACAATAAATTACCTGTAGACGACTTGTCCACTGCCATACCATGAGTTTGAAACAGTATGAACTTCATCAACGTAATTCTAAGCATCCAGACGATCGGAGCTGCTGAAGGAAGAGCTGAATCAGAGCAAGCTCCGCAAGAGAGCTGCCTAGCAAATGAGGTCAATCCCATCGCAATCCGGAGAAGAGGAAAGCCCTGAGAAGAACGCCATCATCGGATCACGAGAGATGAGTTGCACCATCGATGAAGGCGACGTTTCCAAGTGGAGCAGGTGAGGCCGGATGGCCTGCCCGGGCCACGTACAGGATGGAGTAGGTGGAGTTAATATCAACCTCAGCAGGCATGGCATGCCACGTGATGGTAGCGACATGAAAACACAGATTGGTATTGATACAAGTTGTGTGGTTCTCAAACCATAAAACCAAACCCTCTAACATTAAAGCGTTTATTAATGGCACTAGTACAATAATGTTAATAGTAAATTCTAGAGCTGTGTATATATCGAGAAATGAGCACTGTAGACGAGCTTTGTAATATACAATAATTTCTTTTTCATGCGACTTTATTTTAGTAAATTTTTTTAAGGTCGAGCTATTAGAGGAGACTTCAAAGAGATTGAATAATCATCAAAGTTGAGCCTATTTCCTAATATTAAGATAGGGTTCGAGGGAAGGATTTGATGTCCTTATTAATTGTAAATATTTAATTACTGCAGTTAAACAAATTGGATATTACTATTTAAATTTAGATGTTTAATATTTTGATTAAGTTATGCATAAAACAAATGTCTGGATGATAAAAAATCATGTACCTCTCACATACAAATCATGTAACTCTCACATGTGAGGTAGTTACATAAGTATTTACCTATCCCTAACTAATTCTTTGAAGATTTATTCTCAAGGAAGAGATCAAGAAGGTATTGGTACCTGAGATGAAAAAAGGAGAAATAAGGAGAGGTTTCCATTCTGATATGTCAAACGGGTCCAAAAACTAAGTCTGGTTAAGACCAGATAGTTGGGGCATGTTAACATTGTTAGTCTTACACAAAAGCATCCTGCATGTGAGTAACAGCTTGGGGGGATACTTTAGCCTGAAAGCGAGTCTCAAGGTTGGGAGGAAATTCAACGTCTTTAGTCGATCTTCATCGAAAACAGTTGACAATATTTACTACCGAAATCATATAAGTAATTATAACTTCCCAAAGGTTAATTATATTGTTGAAATAAAGATATGTATACTGTTTGGCAAAGGTTAAAAGTATTGGTTCAGTAAAGTCCTAATGACTACTAATAGAAGTTTATAAACTGATTTTGGCTGTCTAGATCCTTTCGTGCGTCGTAGGGCTAGCTACGAGTCTATTGGTTTGATGTTGCTGAGTTCTTTTAGCCTAGTAATTTTTTAGGGTTTACAATGCAAAAACCCTTAAGGGAACAGTGAAACCTGAAAACAAGAACTTCCTGAATTATTTAGAAACTTACTAACACAGAGGAATTTATAGTTCTGGAAAGAAACGCGTAATACTACAATAGACAAATATTATAGAATAACAAAGGTAGATTCTTCAACACTTTAATACTTCGTTGCTAAGGAAATACCAGCAATGAACAAGAAAGAAATTAAGTTATGAGGCCAAACCATACCTTTTTACATATTTTGAACATAAAAAAAGAAGAATTTTGTCTTAAGAAAAAGGGAACAATGAAAACTGTCATATTATGCAAATAACAGGTTTGCCAATCAGAAACTAGGGAAAATCCGAACCCATAACTTAAACCCCAAATTAAGCAAGGGACATTCAGGTAAAAATACATCAAGACTAAGCTACTAAATAATATTAACATTTTATAATTTAATGAGTATGTCTATGGCAGGACGCGGGTCGAAACCCCAATTGCTTGCAGAAATAAAAATTAAAATGACAAGAACCAAACATATAAACTTGAAGCATATAATGGAAAAATTTGCTAATGCTTTCTCTAAGAAAAGAGCAATGAAGAAAGAGCCATCTTGGTTGGATAATTATATGTCTGTGAAAAATATGGAATCTGTGCAAGGGTAGAAAGTTGACACTTTCCTTTTACACAAACCAGGTAGCTAATATATATATTAAAGCACAAAAATTCTTCATGTCAGAACTCTTTATCTACTAAGTATTTTCTAGATACAATAATTACCAACTTATATTCGAACTCAAGATCATTTAGCGATTAATTTACAAAACTGTGTCTAGTTGCATACCTAGAACCTGAAATGGCAGGAACAACAACTCTATGACCTGAACTCAAAATAATATTTCCATCAGGGCCTCTTTACACATAGTCCAGAGAAATGTATAAACCCTAACGAAAATAACTAAGTATAGACCAAGAGCAACATAGTGAGTTGGATTGATAAGCCATTTTCCACTAGGAGCCGAAACTTTCAGTCTAGGGGAATCCAGAACAAGTTTTCAGAAACCTGAAGCCTAGAGGAAGAACAAGTTTGCAACTGTTGCTAGGATTTCAGGAGGTAAGTTTCAATCAACCATTTTTGAGCGGTAAGAAACCTCTGACGAAACCTAGCAAGCCATGAGAACAGATTATTTATACATGACAATAAAAAGAAATGAAGCTAAACGATGTTTCAAACTAAACCCTAAACCTTGTATCTGGGCAGGGTTGTGGCTACAAGGCATCTCCTTCGAAACGATGAACACTAGGGTGACTCCCTGTGAACCTAGGAGCCAAACATGTAATCAAGGTAAGGTTATAACAATGCAGGAAGAACAATTTCAATGTTGCAGAGTGGTGAGAACGAACTTGTGTGGAATTTGAAGCCTTGGGCTAGAACCAGAATGTTCCGCCAGACGAAAACATAATACCAAAAAAATTCCACATTTCAGTTGACAATGGGATAAGGGTTTACTTGTTGCTGCCAGATGGACTTGCAACATGGAGGACAGTCAATGAGGAGATCTTCCTACGGAGAAACCAATAGTTGGAGAGAAGACTGAATAATCCAGAATCCTGCTCTTGCCAATGCTCGAGAGGTCAAGTTTGTTGTATTAGACCTAGCTTAACAACTTTCTAATTATCATAAAGATATTTCATGTGTACAACGGGGATTCCATTGAATATTAACAATAAGTGATATCAAATTTTATATTATGTATCTGCTTGGTGTAAAAGTCATTAAATCATATATGTCAAGTGCACTAAATTCGGTGTTTAATACAATGTGTGTGTATATATATATAGAAATTAAATTTTACTGTTTTACCATGATTTTTATTATGTTAATGTTTAGAGATGTGACAAGTGGTATCAGAGCACTCAGGTTGCGAAACTGAGACCTCTGGAATAAGTGAATAACAATGTTTGTGATGTGCTCAGTGGGAGAGAGAGAAGGAGACTAAAAAGGAAAAGTAATCAACATGAGGAGGGTTGGACTTACATCACACATGCCTGTCACAAAAACAGGACCAATATCCTTTCTAGAAGCCAACCCTGAGGTATGGGTACAATTGGGAGAGGAGCCACGCAATACCAACGTTACCATTTTTGAAACTGTGTAAGAGATAAAGGACTAAATGGTTAGGTTTTGAGAAGACAGTGAAAGGTTGATGCAAGAATAGGAGAAAATTATGAAAATCTTGTCCGACAAGCAGAATCAATGGCAACCGATTCCCAGTCCCGAACATGGAAACATGACTGGAGAGTAAGAATTCAGAAATGAAAACTCGGAAACAAAGGGGGCAAAGAGAATCCATAGGAAGAATCTGATAATGTATCAGATTATAAAAAGAAAAAAAGACATTGAAATGCAAGGAGAGTTTCAAAAAATCAAACCTCCCCTCTTTGATGGTAAACATGAGGAAGTTGTTGAATCCTGGCTTATCAACATGAATAAGTATTTTTAATTTTATGAATATGATCATAATTTGAAGGCTCACTTAGCCATCTATCAATTGCAAGGAAAAGCCACCTTGTGGCGGGAAGAGGTGAAGACGGTAGGTAGAGTTAATGAGAAGAACGTAACTTGGGAGAATTTTCAAAGGTATTTTTAGGAAAAATACTTAATTGAAATATTTTACGATGAGAAGGCAAAAGAGTTTCATGACCTTTGACTGGGTCAATTGTCTATAGATGAATTTATAACGAAATTCACATCCTTGGTGCGATATGTTCCCTACATATGGGAAGATAAATCAAAGGTGAATATATTTATCAATAGTTTGCCGCTATTTATGAATGAATGTCTCGAATTTGATAACCTGAAGACCATGGATGAAGTTATATGAAAGTCTTGTATATGCTATCAGCAAAATAGACCAAAGGGTGATGGAGGAAAGAAGTGGTATGATAAAAATGGAATTAAGTATGCCTCTTGAAGCAAAGGAAATAAGACTGCTATAAACAAGGGACCCCATAAAGGTCAATAACCAAAAATATGAATAGAAATTAGCCCAAATTAAAATTTCCAAGTGGGTCCAAAACAAATGAACAATCTGGAAAGTCTGAAGTAGAAATAATAGCTAGACCCCTAGTACAGTGTTGGGGATGTGGAGGACCACATTATGTTAAAAACTTTCCATATGCAAGGGAGCAAATCAAGTGGCATAGCTTCATGAAGCATCAATTGTGGGAGAAGTAGTGGGAAGTATTACTAAAATCAATGCATCCCTCAAAGATCATCAGGTGGAGTACCAGCCAACAATGGTAGAATTCAAAGGTAAGAACTTCAACTTAATTATATTTATTTTGATTGAACCGGGAGCTACTTTGAGTTATATAAGCCCAAAAATGTTTGAGCAATGTCATTTACAATCTATTTAATTTAGAAACCCTTGTTTAGTACAACTCTCCTCAAGGGTAAAGAGAAGGGTGCTCACTAAAGTCAGCAATTGCCCTATGAAACTAGCAGATTAGCCTATTATGGAAGATTTGAATGTCTTACAGTTAGGATTATATGATGTCCTATTAGGCATGGAATGGTTGGAGAAGCATTGGTCCCTCATTGATTGTAAGGAAAAAAATATTAATTACATGGATGAAGAGGGCATGAGACAAGAAATTCAGGGTATACGAAAACCACTGAAAATAATACCCTGTAACAACCTCTCAATTAGCGAAATGTATTCGAAAGGGATGTAAGATTTATGCCATATAGGTGGGGTATATCAATTTGATAGGAAAATCCTTTACTTTAGAAAATATACACTTGGTACAAGAGTTTCCAAACATGTTTCCTGAGGAGATTCCAGGACTTCCTCCAAAGAGGAATATAGACTTCACTATTGAGCTAATCCCTGGAGTTGCCTCGATATCCTGAGTCCCTTACCGCATGAGCATACCAGAACTGATGGAATTGAAAATGTAGTTAAATGAACTACTTGATAAAAAGTATATACTTCCAAGTGTTTCACCTTGGGGAGCCCCTATACTCTTCGTCAAGAAGAAAGACAGAACCTTACTGATGTGCATGGATTATCGATAGCTAAATAAGATGACAGTTAAGAATAAATACCCTTTGCCTCGTATTGATGAATTTTTTGACCAAGTAAAGGGAGCGAACGTATTTTCGAAGATTGATCTTCGCTTAGGTTACCATCAAATTAGAATAAAGGAAGAAGATATAGCCAAAACATCCTTTAGAACTTTCTATGGGAATTACAAGTTCACTGTGTTAACATTTGGGTTAACTAACACTCCCATGACTTTTATGTGTTTAATGAATAACGTTTTCCATCAATATTTGGATAAGATTGTACTGATATTTTTTGATGATATATTGATCTATTCCCGGAACATAGAATAGCATAAGGAACACCTACGAATTGTTCTGCAAACCTTGAGGGAGCATCAACTGTACGCCAAGTACAACAAATGTGATTTATTTAAAGAACAAATTCAATATTTGGGACACATTATTACCAAGGATGGGATTGCTGTAGACCCAGAGAAAATAAAAACCATAATGGAATGGACAGTACCAAATAATGTAGCTGATATATGATCGTTCATGGGTCTGGCTGGATACTATAGGAGGTTTGCTGAAGGATTCTCGAAGGTGGCATACCCCATCACTTCTTTGCAAAAGAAAGGGAAATCTTCATTTGGACCATGGACTGTCAAAAAATATTTGACTAGCTGAAGCACTTACTTACTACCTCACCTATTCTAAGTATTACAGACCCAAATAAAGAATACATTGTTTGTATATATCTTAGCAAGGAAGGAGTTGGTGGTGTGCTAATGCAAGAGGGTAGAGTTATTGCTTATGAGTCTTGGAAACTTAAGGAGCATGAACAAAAGTATTCGGCTTACGATATGGAGCTGGCAATAGTAATCCACACATTAAAAATGTGGCAACATTATTTGTTGGGTAAGAAGTTTTATTAATGACAAATCATCATAGTTTAACTAACTATTTCAAGCAGCCTACTATGAATGCTAGTCAAGCTCATTTGGTTGATTTCTTGAGTGAATTTGACTTTGAGATCAAACACTTGAAAGGAAAGTAAAACTGATTCGTGGATGCCTTAAGTCGGAAAGTTAACTGCATTTATGAAGTCTCTTTAAGTTAAGTACATGCCACTTTTAAAGAGCAGATTAAAGGAGCAACAATACAAGATCCTGAATATAAGATGTTATGGCAACAAGCTAAAAATCTGAACAACAACAAATAATAGTTGGGATATGAGGTAAACCAAGAAGGTATGTTGATTTATAGAGGGAGAATGTATGTACCAAACCATAAATATATTAAACAAATAATTTTGGACGAATACCATAAAATTCCTTGTGCAAGCCATGCCGGATATCATAAATTAATCACTACACTTGGAAAAGAATATTTCTGGCCTGGTATGAAGAAAGAGGTGGCTAAATATTTGGCTTGTTGTTTGGAGTGTCAACAAGTGAAAGCAAAACACTAGCATCCAACTAGATTACTCCACCCATTACCTATACTGGAATGGAAATGGGAAACTATTTCCATTGATTTTATTACAGGACTACCTAAGTTTAAAATGTAGAATGACCCAATAATGGTGGTAATAGACAAGTTGAGCAAGTATGCTCACTTCATACTAGTATAGTCTACTTTTAAGGCTGTTCAAATTGCTAACATATTCATGCAAAATATTTTTAGACTACACGGAATACCAAGGGTTATAATTTCTAACTGTGATGTAAAATTCACATCAGCTTATTAGGAACACGACTGCATTTTAGCACTGCGTATCACCCTCAAACGGATGGGAAAACTGAGTGGGTGAATCAAATAGTGGAGGATATGCTATGAACTTATGTAATGCAAAAACCTTCTAAATGGGAGGATTATATACATCTGGTGGAGTTTGTTTACAATAACAGTTACCATACATCCTTGCAAATGAGTCTGTTTGAAGTATTATATGGAGACAAGTGCAGGATACCCTCGAGTTGGGGTGACCCAGAGGATAAGTTAATGTTGGTTCCTGACATGTTAAAAGAGATGGAAGATATGGTTAAAAAGGTGCACTCCAATTTAAAAGTTTCTCAGGATCGAAAGAAAAAATTTGTTGACCGAAGAGAATTTTTCGGGAGTTTCAAGTCAGAGATCATGTTTATGTTCATGTATGAGCTAAGAAGAGTACTCTGCATTGGGGTGGATGTGTTAAGTTAGCACCCCAATTTTGCGGTCCCTTACAAATCCTGGCCCACATTGGACCTATGGCTTATTATATTGCCTTGCCCAACCACAGATGTGTGCATAATGTTTTTCATGTTTTTATGTTAAAAAAATATATTTATGATCCCAACCATATAATCAATTGGTAGGATAAACAGGTCGAACAGGAAGGCAAGTTCTTGGTCGAATCCCTAGGTATACTTGATCGGAGAGAATTAATTTTGCGGAGACGAGTTATCACCCAGGTTAAAGTGCAATGAAAACACTTTGGGCTGGAGGAGGCCACCTAGGAGGATGAACAGGTCATGAGGGAGACTTTTCCAAATCTATTTACAATAGAAAAACATCGAGATGATGTTTAATAATAGGGGGAAGATGTGATGTCCCCAGTAATTGTAAATATTTAATTACTAGAATTAAACAAATTGGATATTACGATTTAAATTTATAGATTTAATATTTTGATTAAGTTATGCATAAATCAAATGTATGGATGATAACAAATCATGTAACTCTCACATGTAAGGTAGTTAGGATATGCAGTTACCTATCCCTAACTACTTCCTTGAAGATTTATTCTCAAGGAAGAGATCAAGAGGGTATTGGTACCTGAGATGAAGAAAGGAGAAATAAAGGAGAGATTTATGTGCTGATATGTCAAACGCGTCCAAAAGCTAAGTCTGGTTAATACTAGATAGCTATGACATGTTAAGACTGCTAGTCTTATAGGAAAGCATCCTGCATGTGAGTAACAGCTCGGGGGGAGACTTTGGCCTGAAAGTGAGTCTTAAGGTTGGGAGAAAATTCAATGTCTTTAGTCAATCTTGATCCAAAATAGTTGATAGTATTTGCTACTGAAATCACATAAGTATTTATAAATTCTTGAAGGTTAATTATACTGTTGAAATAAAGATATGTATACATTTTGGAAAAGGTTAAAAGTATTGGTTCAGTAAAGGCCTAATGACTACTAATAGAAGTTTATAAACTATATTCTAGCTATCTATGGAAATTAGTAAGTCATAAAGAAAACTCAACAAGATCTATTAATTAGAATAGCATAATTCTTTTAGAAGAATCATTCTTTTAGGATTTACAATGCAAAAACCCTTAAGGGAACAATAAAACCCGAAAACAAGAACTTCCAGAATTATTTAGAAACTTACTAAAATAGAGGAATTTATAGTTCTGGAAAGAAACGTGTAATACTACAAACAAATAAATATTACAGAATAACAAAGGTAGATTCTTCAACACTTTAATACTTCGTTGCAAAGGAAATACCAACAACGAACAAGAAATTAAGTTCTAAGGCCAAACCATACCTTTTTACATGTTCTGAACAAACAAAAAAGAATAATTTTGTCCTAAGAAAAGGGGAACAACCACAACTGTCATATTATGCAAATAACAGGTTTTCCAATCAGAAACTAGGGAAAATCTGAACCCAGAACTTAAACCCCAAATTAAGCAAGGGACGTTCGGGTAAAAATACATTGAGACTAAGCTGCAAAATAATATTAATGTTTTATAATTTAATGAGTATGGCTATGGCGGGACGTGGGTTGAAACCCCAATTTCTTGTAGAAATAAAAATTAAACTGACAAGAACTGAGTATATAAACTTGAAGCAAATATAATGGAAAAATCAGCTAATGCTTTCTCTAAGAAAAGAACAATGAAGAAAGAGACAACTTGGTTGGATAATTTATATCTTTGTGGAAAATATGGAATCTGTGCAAGGGTATAAAATCGACCCTTTCATTTTACACACAAACCAAGTAGCTTAATATATTATATTATATATATATATTATATATAATATATATATATATGAAAGCACATAAATTCTTCATGATGAAACTCTTTATTTGGTAAGGAATTTCTAGATACAATAATTACCAAATTATATTCGAACTCAAGATCAATTAGGGATTAATTTATAAAACCATGTCTAGTTGCATACCCAAAACCTGAAATACTAGGAACGATGGCTCTATGATCTGAACTCTAATGAAATGTATAAACTCTAACGAAAATAACTAAGTATATACCAAGAGCAACATAGTTAGTTGGATTGATAATCCATTTTCCACTAGGAGCTAAAAATTTCAGTCCAGGAGAATCCAAAACAAGTTTTCAAATACTCGAAGGTCGAAGGAAGAACAAGTCTGCAACCCTCGGCAGAATTTTGAGGGGTAAGTTTCGATCAATCATTCTCAAACGGTAAGAAATCTCTGGTGAAACCTAGTAAGCCATGAGAACATATTATTTATACACAACAATAAAAATAAATGCAGCTAAACGATGTTTCAAACTAAACCTTAAACCCTGTACCTAGGCAACGCTGCGACTACAAGGCATCTCCTTTGAAACAGTGAACACCAGGGTGACTCCCTAGGAGCCAAACATATAATCAAGGCAAGGTTATAACAGTAGTGGAAGAACAATTTCAATGTTTTAGAGTGGTGAGAACGAATCTTTGTGGAATGTGAAGCCTTGGTCCAGAATTGGAATGCTCTTCCAGACGAAAAAATACCGAGAACACTCCACAATTTTGTTGACAATGGAGATAAGGGTTTACTTGTTGCCGTCGGATGAACTCACAACACAAAGGACTGTTGATGCAGAGATATTCCCGAGGAGAAGCTACCAACTAGAGAGTAGATGGAAGACTCTAGAATCTTGCTCTTGCTAACGCTTGGGAGGTCATGTTCACTATATTAGAGCTAAGCTTAAAAACTTTGTAATTATGATAAAGATATTCCATGTGTATAGTGGGGATCCCATTGAATATTAACAATAAGTGAATATCAAATTTTATATTATGTATCTGCTTGGTGTAAAATTCATTAAATCATATACGTTAGGTGCACTAAATTTGGTATTTAATACTATATATATAATTATTATTATATAATATATTATATAATTGAAGAAAAAATAAATTTTTACTATTTGCCATGATTTTTATTATGTTAATGTTTATAGATGTGACAAAGGACCAATCTCGTAACAATCTAGGACCAATCTCCAAGGAGATTGAATAATGGTCACAGGTTGAGCTTACTCACCATTTTGGTTTTTGTGAAGATAATTTTGATTTCTCAATATTAGGATAGATCTTGAGGGAAGGAGTAATCTCATAACAATATAGGACCAATCTCATAATAATCTGCATTGGAAAGAAACATTTTCGTAGTACGGGGATTGAACCCAAGAGAAGTTGAGACCAATGAGCTTAATCTCAGCAGGAAATCCCTTATGAAAGTACATACCTAGACATATACGAGCATACATGGGTTTGAGATAAAGTATGGTGTCTTCTCTATGATAATGAAAACTGCATCTGGCATTACCAATTGGAGTAAGAGAAGAAAGGTTCCACAAATGCAAAAGGAGATTAGGAAGCCTTACCCAAACAGGAGCAATAGTGATTAAAGCCAAGAGAGGGGAACTAAGGTTGCAAAGAGAGACCTACACAACCACAAAACCAAGTAACAACATCAAGAATCCATGCTTGATCACCAACTTTATTGAATACTGTGATAAAGAAACCTCTAGCTAAGGGATAAATGTTTAGCTCAACTGAGATGAGGGGCTTTCAATACTCATTAATCTAAGAGTGTAAATAAACAAGCTTTGGCCAAAGCCCAATGAACCCACACATCAAACTCACTTTAGAGAAAACCTTAGCTTCATCCAAGGATTCTTCTCCCATAGAAACTTGAACCATGGTTGTGTCATTGACAGGGATCATTTTGAATGCAGAAGGGTGATTGCATTTTGGTGCTTTAACTATATCATGAAAGGACTTCAATGGCGCCCGAAAAGAGGCCAAGATAGGGGAAGAAGGGGTGACACCATTAGTACTAGACACATATGAAACTACTGATGACTCAGACACTAAGGGGGCAGAAAAACTATGCCCATCATTTGCAAAAACCACAACATAGGAACAAGTTTCAATCGCAACATGAGGTATTGTAGCAAAACTTGAGGGCTTTGATTCAGATTCCAAAGGCGATGAAGCAAATGAGTGACAGGGAGATTTTTTCCCCCATTTTCAAGCAAACCAACCAAGGGCAGGAGAGTTAGAAACAAAACCTGATCACCATGATATTAAGAAATCATGAAGATTAGTAGAAGAAGGCCGACTAGGGCCAAACCATAGTTGTCGTTGCACAAGAGCTTCACAGTGCTCTCATATCTCTTTGCTTGTACTTCTTTAATATGTTATATTATACTATATATATATATATTATATATATATAATATATATATATAATATATATATATATATATATATACTTTGCTTTTCACTATAAGAAAGGCATATTTAAAAATATACTAATAAGAATAAAACATTTAATGTAAACATTGTTTGGTCATAAATAAAATATTTCAATCCTAAGCAAGTAAAAATATCTCAATGTCAATTATGTATATATTATATAATATAATTAAAAATAATATATATATTTTTTATCTTTAAACATTTTATTTGTGTAATTAAAATAGTTGTGTAATTCATTTCACATTCAACAAGGAGTTTACATACGACATACATACATATATAACCATCATAGATGCACCTTAATCCCATATCTATTAAGGGATAAACGAGATCAAATATGAGGGAGTTTTGCAGCCCAAAATAGCATTGCACCTCAAAGAGATTTGATTCCTCCTATGCTTTATAGACCTGGGGTTAATATGGATCTATGTTGGCATATATTTGTGCTAAGAGGCATATTCTACAACCCAATATGAGGGTAGTGTGTGCTAAATATGGAGTTGACACTTGTCCCTTTCAAAATTAAAATAAAATATTCTCTAAATAAAAATAAGAAGTCCTCTACAATAAAAGTTAATAATTAATATACTATACATCTTGAGTCAGCCTAATGGTTAAGAGCATGTGTTTCCTCCTAAGAGGTCATAGGTTCAAAACCAGAGGGGGGTACAGTATGTGATGGATCCATAGTGGTACATCTTGTGGTACCTCTTACCAATTGCACAATATCAAGAACTATCATATATCATGGTATTAATATATTTTATTGGTGGTGCCTCTTGAGTTTAAGATGGATCTATAGTGGTACCTCTTAGCGATTGCATAATATCAAGAACCATCATATATCATGTTGAAAATGCAACAAGATGATGGAGCTTAGTGGAAAGAAGTCGCCTTCACTAAGTGGGCCCGCAGGCTATTTTTGGTGCAAGTCTATTTTTAGACATATGGATCATGGTCTATGAGTTGCAGGATGTTATTTGTGGATGATTGGTCATGTTGGTAAAACTAGATGGACCTTTATTTTTAGACATATGGGCGGAGTCTATTTTTGACTGCCAGGCTAAAAATAGAACAGTCGAATATTATTAGCTCTTAATAATATTTGGACTCTAAACATTATCTTATTCTCTTGGAGCACTTCAGTTCGAGCTACAGATGTGGCATATGCAACTGCCATAAGGAAATACATGGTTCTTATGGGTTAAATTGAGCTATTGCATGGAGGACTTCAGTTAAGACTTCAATGATTGAGTTTTGTGGAGTTGGATGAGCAGTTAATGGAGATGTGTTCAGTTTGACTTAGTTGAACTAGTTGTATTTAGTCTAACTGATCAATAGACTAAGTGATGAGTGGTGTGAATTAGTTATTAATTAATTCACTAATTATTAACTCATAAAGCAACTGAAGAATACATCAGTTAACTCAATGCATGGAGAGTTCAGTGGAGACAAGTGTTAGAGATGAGTGAAAGGGCAAGACTGCTGTTAGTTGTGACTATAGTTGTGCATGTGATTTGCACAATTTAGTGGGATTGAGTATGCCAATGAGTTTGTGCAGTGTTACACAAGGGAAACACGTGAATGGTTCAACCATTCTTATCTATTCTCATGCAGGATTGCGCAGTGGAGGCAAGAAAGCATCGAAGGAGATTTGAACCTGTGATTGATTCAGATCTGAGCTAGTTTGTGTGTAACAGGTGGAGATAGTATTGAGTACTTGTGAGGAGTATTGTACTATGTATTGTTACATGTTCTCAATCAATTTAATATACAGATAGTTAGGGGTTTTCAGCTTTATGCTTTCCCCGGGTACATACTGTGTTGATATGTGTGATTGATGCTTCAATGTGCGCATGCGATTGTTTCTTAATACTGCTAAATTGATGATCAACGTAGAGGAGGTTATGTATTATGCATGTATTCCGCAGTTAATGTATAATTGGGATAATCTTTGTGAATAAGTGTCATATTATTCATAAAATTTCTACATGGTATCAGAGTTGGTTGATTTGTAGAAGAGATTTCTACATGATATCAAAGCGTAGTTGATCATCGGATCTATTATTCAGAAAGTGTTTACATTTTATTTCTTTAGGAAGAGTCTGTAATCGGGCCAGGTAGCCTCTGGATTCATCCTTCTTTTGGAAGGTGAGATATACGGTGAATGCCCATACAGTCGATCTTTGTACAAGAAATAATTTCTTCTCACGAATTTTAGATCAGAAGCGGTTGAGTTTTGAGTTGGTGGAATGGCGCTCAAGGATAAACTCAGAAACATCTAAGTGTGAGAATGGAGACAGTATTCCCCAGTATCTCATGAAGTTCACCCAATTCCGGGATGAGCTGGGAAGTGTGGGGGTGACTGTCAATGATGAGGATATGGTGAGTCTAGCACTCCTTGGCCTTCCTAAGAGCTGGCATAGCTACCGGGACTCGGTGAATGGAAGGGAGAAACTTCCAAATTGGGAACAACTATGGTCGGATTTGATGCAGGAGGAGATCAGACAGAGCACCAGAGACAGTTCTTCATCTATGCATGATGAGGAGAACTGTGCCTTAATGAGTAAGGCAAAGAAGGGAAAGGAGAAGGTTTCTCTTTCCGAATCTAGTTCTTCCAATGATGGGAAGAAGGTTGACAAATTGAAAGTGTGATGCTTTTGTTGTCATGAGGGGGCCATTATGCCTCAAATTTCCCACGGAGGAAATCCAAGAAGGGATTCGGCGAAGGATCTAAAGGTGAGGCACTTGCTTCACAGTTTGAGTTGGATTTCGCACTCTTCGCATGCATGGTTTCATCCATGATGGGAATTGGTTGGTTTCTCGATAGTGGAGCTTCTTTCCACATGACCAGTCACAAAAGTTTGTTCAGTACTTTGGAGGAGAAAGATCTCCAGATACTCATAGGGATGGGTAATGATGAGAAGTATAGTGTCTCAGGTGTAGGCACGGTTATTTTTTTAGAGGGAGCATGGAGCTCGCCTTACCTTGACCGATGTCAAGTATGTACCAGGACTGAAGAGAAACTTGGTGTCGATCGCGATGCTGGAAGACAGAGGCTATGATGTAGTCTTCAGAGAAGGAAAGTTTTTCCTTAGACTCATCATCACTAGACAGGTGAAGCAGATTCGTTCACGAGTCAAGAACCTGTATGATCTTGAGGTTCAAGATGCATGTAAAGCCTTGAGCAGCAAGGCAACTGATGGAGACTTGGTGGTTGAGAGGGGGAGTATATTACCTCTCAACATGCAGAGCTAGAAGAAGTCTCAGACAATTGTGGAGGAGCCACAATTGGTGCAACAGCTTCAGGAGGTCGTGGAGTAGCCACAACAGGGGGAGCTGAGTGGAGATCGAGTAAAGACATCTACTCATACAGAGACCTCCAGTAGGGGAAAACTTCAAGCCAGGTGGGCTGAGGGATCACATGCAGCCATACCTCTAGGTAGGAGGTGGGGCGATATAGAGTGATCGTCCCAAGGAGGAGGGGCACGATCCTTGAGGTACCCAACCTCTTGGATGAGACCTTGCTACAGGAGCCCTGATGTAGAGTAGCAAGAACTAACTAATTAGGTAGAGACATATGCGTATGGAGAGGCAAAGAGAGCGACAGTGCAGGGAATCCCAGGACAGCGCATAGCTAGCAGACTGCAGCAATGCGAGAGGCACAAGTGTTTTGCACAATGCTAGGAGGCATAGAGAGGTGTGCAATGGTGCGACATGCATGGAGATGTTGCAGTAGCGCAAATGTCAGAGAGGGAGCACTTGTCAGCAACAAGTAGAGCTTCAGCATCAAAGTATGTTTCTAGCCCAATAGAGGGGTCAGTTGGGAGTGTTTTTGCTCCAAGTGTTGTTGGAGCAAGTGGACCGGGTAGATGTGTTGCATGCAGAACATTCCAGAGTTACAGGATAGGGGTTGCAGATAATCCATATCTTGTTGAGAGGGAGTGTTGAAAATGCAACAAGATGATGGAGCTTAGTGAAAAGAAGTCGCCTTCACTAAGTGGCCCGCATGTTATTTTTGGCGCAAAGTCTATTTTTAGACATATGGATCATGGTCTATGAGTTGCAGGATGCTATTTGTGGGATGATGGTCATTGTGGTAAAAATAGATGGACCTCTATTTTTAGGACATATGGGTGGAGTCTATTTTTAGACTGTCAGGCTAAAAATAGAACAATCGAATATTATTAGCTCTTAATAATATTTGGACTCTAAACATTATCTTATTCTCTTGGAGCACTTCAGTTCGAGCTACAGATGTGGCACATGCAACTGCCATAAGAAAATACGTGGTTCTTATGGGTTAACTTGAGATATTGCATGGAGGACTTTAGTTAGGACTTCAGTGATTGAGTTCTGTGGAGTTGGATGAGCAGTTAATGGAGTTGTGTTCAGTTTGACTTAGTTGAAGTAGTTGTATTTAGTCTAACTGATCAATAGACTAAGTGATGAGTGGTGTGAATTAGTTATTAATGAATTCACTAATTATTAACTCATAAAGCAACTGAAGAATACATCAGTTAAGTCAGTGCATGGAGAGTTCAGTGGAGACAAGTGTTAGAGATGAGTGAAAGGGCAAGACAGCTGTTAGTTATGACTATAGTTGTGCATGTGATTTGCACAATCAGTGGGATTGAGTATGCCAATGAGTTTGCGCAGTGTTACATAAGGGAAACACGTGAATGGTTCAGCCATTCTCATCTATTATCATGCAGGATTGCGTAGTGGAGGTAGGCAAGCAGCGGAGGAGATTTGAACCTGTGATTGATTCAGATCTGAGCTAGTTTGTGTGTAACAGGTGGAGATAGTACTGAGTACTTGTGAGGAGTATTGTACTATGTATTTTTACATGTTCTCAATCAATATAATATACAGATAGTTGGGGGTTTTCAGCTTTATGCTTTCCCCGGGTACATACTATGTTGATTTGTGTGATTGATGCTTCAATGTGTGCATGCGATTGTTTCTTAATACTGCTAAATTGATGATCAACGTAGAGGAGGTTATGTATTATGCATGTATTCCGCAATTAGTGTACAATCGGGATAATCTCTGTGAATAAGTGTCATATTATTCATAAAATTTCTACATATCATGGTATGAATATATTGTATTGTTATGATGGTGCCAACACTTGATTTAAAATTGATAATTACTCATATTAACTTGTTTTAAAAAATATCTAAATTTTCTATTAAGGTTTAATCTTTTTTACAAATTTTATGAGTAAATAATGTTTCTCTAAAATTATATTCTGACAAAAAAAGGTACTCCATTTAAGTATCTATTACATGGATAGGAATGTCTATTTTGTAATAGGGTTTCTAGAATTTTAATTAGGCATAGGCTAACTTATAGACGAAATGAATTTTTCATCGGAATATGGATCTATAGTAGTACCTCTTGTGTTTAAGATAGATCTATAGTAGTACCTCTTACCAATTGCACAATATTAAGAACTATAATATATCATGGTATAAATATATTTTATTGTTATGATATCGTTAATACTTAATTTAAAATTGATAATTACTCATATTAACTTGTTTTTAAAAATATCTAAATTTTTTGTTAAGGTTTAATCTTTTTTACAAATTTTATGAGAAAATAATGTTTTTCTAAAATCTTTTTTACAAATTTTATGAGTAAATAATGTTTTTTCTAAAATTATATTATGACAAAAAAACGTACTCCTTTTAAGTATCTATTACATAGATAGGCATGTCTTTTTGTAATAGGGGTTCTAGAATTTTAATTATGCTTATTCTAACTTAGAAAATGATTTTTTCATCTGAATATACAATGTTAAGCAAGATTGTGATTTTTTGTTGTTTAAAATACACTTTTGAATGGATAAATATATTAAAGAAACCCTGGGACACTGTAATTCTACAAACTAAACAAATTAAACTCAAGTATTTAAAAATCTCCTCCATTTTGGTTAAAATTAAGTGAAAAATGCTAAAAATATCATTTTGTCTATAAATTAGACGACACCTTTTAATTATACTTATAAGCATGTTTATTTTGACATAGGACTTCTAAAATTTTAATGTAATCATCAATAATTATTAGGTGGATGGCAGGGATTTAACTTCTACAAAATATTCTTAGTAGTAGTCACACATCAAAGGTTGAGATTTATCTTAAAAGTAGTTATGCTCTTTTTTCCTTTTTAATTAAATTGATTAATTGAAAAAATATCATATGAACAAGTGTCACACGAAATGAGTTATGGTTTTTGGGGATGTGATATTGATAACCCATGATATTATAACAAAACCTATTTACAATGTAAGAATTTCCATGATAAAGTGAAAAAAAACATTCATGAATAAAAATATAATTATGTGTTTTTTGAATGTGGAAAAAATAATTTTTTATAATTAATAATAAAAAAAATAAAATAAAATTATTACTTACATTATATATATGAAACAAGGCAAAATGCGAAAGGGATAAGGGGTTTTCTTTTATTTGTTGAAGTATTAGAATAGGATACAACTACACTTCACTTCAAGATGGCGAAGAAACAAATACATCTCATGGCGTATCTTGGATTCAAGTCGCTTTTTTTAAAGTGTCGTACACGAATTTATATTAATAAATATAATGTCTTTAAATTCATATGAAACTGTTACATCCCATTTTTCAGTCTTTTAAATCTCATCTAATATTTTGGCATATATGGATTTTTATTTTATTTTATTTATAAACATAACGCTTTTAAATTCATCTGAAACTATGATACCCTATTTCTTCTATGCTGTCATATGCCATTTTTTATACGATGTTCTAGGTATGAAAGTGACTCTTGGTTTTTCACAAGTTCTTAGGTTGAAATATTCGATATAATTGATACATAATGTTTCTCATTTTTATTTTAAGGTGATAATAATATTTTTAATTCTAGTTTTTATTATTATTATTGTTTTATAGAGGTGAAGTTTGATTTTTTATATATTTAAAACAGTTAAAGTAAACCATTGAATATAATTAAAGGATAATTATAATTTTGAAAAAACAATCTTATACTGTTGTGAAGTTTGGTGAGTTAGAATTTGAAGTATTGAATGAGTTTGAATTAAGTTTAGAGTTTCTCTTTTGCATTTTTTTTGTATTCTATAAAAATTGTTATAATTATGTTCTCTAAGTAAAGTAATTGAAGTGTTTGGCATGTATAATTAATACATTTTTTTCATCTTGTCACACTCTCCATTGGTGATTTGCACATGTTAAAGACGGATATTTATAAGGGCATCTAGGCTAGAACATCTAAAAGGTATATAACATCTGAGACAACATACACTGAACCAATTGAACCATTGTGAATGAGTATGCATCATTGTTACCAAAACTTCCTTCAAATTGAGGACGTGCACATTAATACCTGTATAGATATAAACATTTTATTTGGGCATAGGTTTTCTTGAGGCTAACTTTGTATATTCTATCTTAGAGGCTAGATGGAATCTAATTATGTTAATTTATGGTATGCTCTATGCTTAGTGCAATTTACTTCAATTTCTTCTTATTAGCCACTGTTTAGCAATCACATAAACATAAGTAAAATGTCGATAGAACATTAATAGATCGACATAAAACAAGCCAAGACAAGAGACACTAGATGTGGCGGCTAGCCAGGGACAAACCCCATTGTGGGAAACCCTTTGATAAATTCTTCTTTAGTCTTCAATAGTTCAATAGAGAGAAATAGTACAAATACATAAATCTGTAATTTTATGACAGCAACAACAAACCCTAACCAACAAAGTCAAATTCGGTCAAACAAGATGAACTTGACCTTCAATATGCTTGGCCAATTTCCCGGTCATCTAGTCCTCCAACAACAACAAGAAGCAGCCCACAAACAGCCCCAAAAACACAGTCAAACTACAGTCAACTAAAGTCAATCAGTTGACCCAAACTAGGGCAGTCAACACTGGTCAAACCAGAGGTCAGATTGCCTCGGTTTGCATGCAAAAAATTGCAGCTTGCCTAGGAGAGGCTGCCACACCAAAACCACACTCCTAAAAAGTCAATGCTTGGTAAACATTGTCCAAAATGTCTTGCTGCAACTTCTGCGTCCTCCTTCCTTGACCTTCTATGTCCTCCTTCTTCCCATGTGTTAGCTTCTCTTCCTTGTGTGTAAACCCAATCAACTAAGGAGAGAAGAATGTGTGAGAGATGAGATGAGTGAATAATGACTCAACCTCACTTGTATTTATATGATATGCTGGGCATGTGTGCCACGCATTTAGCTGCTGGCCGACCTTGACAATTTGTCAAGTAAATACAAATAAATTCATATCTCCATAAATACTTGTCAGAATCGGATGATCGATAGATCAATCCTACACCTCTTGATAAGAGGAATCAAGGAAAAATACCAGTTGCCATAAATAAGATGACAAAAATGGAGTTTGGCCCTAGTTTCCAATTTTAACAAATTACCATATTATC
>APFE031501563.1:9863-37884 GCA_000404065.3 Pinus taeda | reverse complement strand
AGAAAAAAGAAAAGAAAAAACAAGTTGATCTGTGAAAGTGTTGTAGGTTGCAGGAACACAGCGAACCAAAGGAGGACTCTCAACTCAAGGACAAGGGTCCCTATCAAGCTACCAGACAACCTCACATGCACACCCACCATGAACACTAAATTTTCCAAAGTTTGGACACAATCGGGTCATGGTTCAACCTTCTACAGGAAGCTATAGGACTTTCTACAGGAAGTTCTGTATTTCTACAGGAAACATCCTGTAGAGATTTTGGATGGGCCAGAATTGACTGCAGAGAAGGATTTGGAGCTTGAAGTCGGCTGACGAGGCAACCTCAAGGCCCTTCACTTGTGAAACGTGACTCGAAGTATGTCAGCATGCACCCCAGGAGGAGAAACGGTTACAAGATGTCCTACAGGAATCCTGTAGCAGCTGATCTAGTTGGAGTACCTACCATGAAGACACTAGCAGCTCGCAGAACCGGTGCATGCCGTATTTGCCACCAGAGAAATGGGTCCCCAAGACTCACCGCCATCAGCAGCCAATGAAGAGGAGCTCCAGCACTTGAGCACGATGCAGCAGCACGCAGATCCAGCATCCCTCATCCTGAAGCTTGAAAAAACCCACGTCCCCGGCCGAACAGGTGAGTGCCTAACCTTATTTCGTCAAATTGCATAAGCTATACTCTGAATATGCATGACTGTGAGAATGGACAGATTGAACAAAGTTGGTTGCCATTCAACTGGCCACCACAGCCAGTCAAGCAGCCTCGTAGGATCTGAACTGGATTGGTTATGCCAAAAGGTTGGATAATGGGCACGTGGGAAGTGTCCAGTCGAGGAGAAGTGGAGGTATGACAAGAATGGCGGCGATAAATGCAGAGGAAAGAATTCGGCGGTCAGGGGTACGCTGGGAAATGATTGCGATGACGTTGACCAACGGATCAGCGGGGACAGCGCACCCTTGTGCCATGAATTCCACAGCAATTCGAAATCATTCGGTTGATACTTATGATGCACTGCAGTCATTTATGATCACAACCATTTTCCAGCTGAATGTGCGTCCTCCTCCTCTGCAAGTCGTTAACTCGAGTTTTCGACCTGTTCAAATGTCCTGCTACCGCTCAGACTGGTCCTGCGCTACCATAACCTCCTCCAGAAGCCGAGAACAATTTCTACAGGAATCTACGCTACAGGAAACATAGCATCTGAAGCAGCATGGACTGTTCACGTCGAGGGTGGTGAATTTCAGTGAGGTAGGTAGAGTTCAACACCCCCATGCAAAAAATTTCCAAAGGTGGTGAATTCAACGTAGTGAGGGGGGTAGAAAAATGTGAATGCAATTATGTCTGAAGTTTTTTTATATGTCGCTGTCGAAATCGTCTTAGTGATCTGCATGCGAGATTTTCTCCATGCTTGAATGAAAAATCCCTCCTGTAGAAAGTGATGCACCGTCAAAATTGTAAATTTTATGCGACTGTGTGTATAATGGAGATGTAGCTCTGCGCTCCGTGTGAAAAATCCCGAAGTTCTCCTTCTGTATATGTGAGCAGGCAAGCTCAACACAGGGTAATTGACCAAAGATATATTTTTTACGCTCTGAGGAGGAAATCCACCCAAAATTCCCAGTCTGCGTTGAAAACGTGAGCAAACACAGAGCTTTACCATGCCGGGAGGGTTCATTCGAAAAGAACCTTCGGACTCCAAGAAATTACGGGAAACCCCTGAGGTGGTGGACTTGTTTTCCTGTGAACACTAGATGTCATTTTGTGACAAGCTCCAAGGTCACGACGATGAAATTGCGGAGGAATTCCTTCGGTCCCTAAAGCCTTGGGATAAGGAGGAGAGGAAGCTAGGTCAGAAGGCTAAAAAAGAATTCTTCTTGCCAGAAGAATAATTCTCAAAAGATAAGAACGGAGTTTGGAGGACTAGCCTACAACCGTTCTGGAGTGAAGTCAGCCTCCAAATTATGAAGTATATTACGTGTGAGGGGTGATTTAGCATCATATATGGTTATAATTTTTGGCTGCTCACAGAACTCAAACACCACATGGACCTACCCTCAGAGAAAAAATTGAGCATTCCTTATTTCCTCCTGCAATCCATGACTGAGTGTGTAACCAAACTCAGAGAGGGGACACCAGACCAACTAGCTCATCATGGGCTTATTAAGCTCCTCGTGGAAGATGCACTCCACACTTTCACTGTCCCTCTCTCCTGGGAAATTTTCCGGAATATGTCGAAGGACGATGACATCCGAGTCCTAGCCGACGAGCTCACTTCTTCTAGCAGTGAGGAGAAGGAGCCTACTCAGGCAGAGAAGAAAGTTAAAAAACAAGAAACCCCTGGAAAAACACTAAAGCAAGAGAAAAAAGGAACACCAGCAACGGGGCAAGCTTCCAAAACAGGGGATGATAGAATTGCACCAACGCCCAGGGAGAAAAGACTACAGAGCAGGGTAGAGCATACTGAGAAAGTCCAAGACAGTAAGGGCACCCCTAAGGCAACCTCAGCCAAGATACAAGGAAAAGTCCCCTCAGCCAAGTAGGCTAAAACAGTGCCCTCGGCTTCTACAGGAGTATTTCTACATGAAAGTTGAAAACAGCTTCTATAGGAAGCTAGAAAGCAACCGCTACAGGACTTTCTACAGGAAGTCCAAAAGAAGGACAACAGAAGGAGAAGTCGGCCGAAATCCTAGCTAGGGAGGCAGCAGCTGTGCTGGCCACCCTAAGTACCTCTCCCAAGCCAAAAGAAAAATGAAAGAGGGAGACTCCTCTGTATTTCAAAGCGAGAAGGAGTGTAAGGATTAAGACTGGCAGACCCAAGCCTCCATCAAAAGAACCGATCACCATCATGGATACCCCTACCACACCAAAGGATAAATCCCCCTCCAAGGCATCCATTACTTATGAGTGGGGGAGCCCAAAAACATCCTCATGGAGGGACAGAATGGAGAAGTTGAGCTCAAAAGCCTCTCTACAGGACGCTGAGGCTATTCTACAGGAAACTTTGGCTAGGCTGAAAGAAACTGAGCAGATGGAGGAGAGAGCAGCCGAGTCACCGCAGGAGGAGGATGGAGCAGCCAAGTCACCACAGAAGGAGGAGAAAGCCGATGTTATCACGGAACCAAGCCCCCAGCCCAACTTGGGCTCTTATTATAATTTTTTGGAGGCCGGTAGAATTATTCCCCAAAAGTTCACAGTGCCACTGTTTCTAGCACTAGAGGAAGAACGGGTACGAACCCACACGTGGATGAGGATCGCTAAATATAAGGGGGTAGCGGACATAGGACCTCTAGAGGAAAGGCTCAAGGAAGCACAAAGGGAGTTGGCAAGAGTAAGGCATGTGGAAAGCTCCCAACAAGCCAAGTTAAGAGAAGAGAATGAGCTGCTTAGACAACAGCTCCAGCTGTAGGGACAAAGGAAAGAAGAGGACACGGCACCAAGGATCCCTCAGCAGAACCTCAAGGAAAAGAATAGATGCAAGATAATATTGAGGAATTTAACCAGCAACTACAGGAAAGGGGACTATAGGCAGATATGGAGATACAGCCCCTGAAGCAGCAGGTGCAAGAAAAGGAGGCACAAATGGCCTGCATGGCCAGTTGGACAATGGAAGCACTGCAATGTAGGCAGCCGACCAAATCCTATGGTCTATACCTAAGGGACCAGTGGCTGTAGTTCCAAATCAACACGTTGGCACAGAGGGGTATCTCCCACATCCAAAACCCCCAACAATTCATAGATTTATGTAACACTAGTTCATCGAAAAATAAGGCCAAGCTTTCAGAGTTTTACCTCCATAATTTGGCCCTTCCAAACATCACTTCATGGGACCCCAACACAGAAGTAGGGAACATGCAGCTGATGGCAATGACCTCATGGTTAAACCACGAAGAGAAGAGAGCAGCTGAGGTCAGGAATGTCATGGACCGGGAGTTACATGAACCACTACTGATTAGAGCGGAGCCAGGGGACCCCACAACATTGATATCTACTCACCAACACCTAGCAACCAACTCTCAGGTTTTATTAGAGTACATGGATCATCAGGCCCAGGCCATAGCACACTTCGAGGATATGGAGCGATTACTAGGGAACAATTATGTTCATGCTTGCACCCGTAGGTGGAACACATTGTCCCACAACCTCAAAATTTGAGAATATCACACTCCAACTCGGATGAGGGAGGCTTTGGCACAGGTACCTCTCTACAAGAAGTCTATGCAGAACCTCCAAGCCAATTGGACAGGCCTTAAGCTAAGTCCATCCTTGCTTTTGAGATTGTTAGAAGGAGGCACAGAAGAGGAGGAGCATAAGCAATGGGAAGAGGTGGAGAGGAAGGCCAGATTCCATGACAGTGTGGAGGACATTACTTCAGAAGCCTGGGATGTGAAGGTGGCCATTAAAGCAATGAAAGACGAGGGGCTAGACTAGTTGCTCAGAGGATGAGCAACCCTTTTAGCAGGGGGGTGATGATGAGCCCCAAAATTGGTAACTTGTTGGGCTCATTTGGCCTAATTATCCTTTTTCAGTCCTTGTTCAAATCCTTCATTTTCCATAGTTTATGCATTATTTTCAGTATGTTTATGTCATTTGTACGAATAAGGGAAGTCACTTTTCCTAGGTGGTTAACACATGCTTATTTCAGGTTTTTTGACACATATTGGAGCAAAATCGAGCAATCATGGGCTATAAGACAGCCAAGTCTAAGGTGAGGATTCATACGGGGGTTGTCTATGGCATTAAATAACCCTTCCTCGGGATCTTCACCCCCAACTCCGAGCTCCAAAGACCACCAAAACTAAATCTAGAAGGCAGCCAAGCAGAATTTAGAAGGGACTGTCTAACTCATAGCTTGACAGCCGAGTTCCACAAATTGAGGAGGCCAGCTAGGTCCCTCGTGATGTATAAATGTTGAGGCCTCAGCCTTCGTAAGGGACTTTTGAAACTATTGTGTATTTTGCACCTCAGTGCTGCCAATCCTATTTTGTTCTTTTGTAGCCATTTTTGGCACCACTCTTACAATTATTTTTGGATAATGAGAAGCAGTTTGGTTTCCTATCAAATCTGAGTTTTTCATAGGAGCCATGGCTCTCAGGGTTGGGCCCAACCTGAGAGCCTAGGGCCTCCTTTCTGTACTGTTACTTTTCCTTTACGTATCATTGTTTTCCTTTATGCATTTGAACGTATTTCTGTTATGTAGATTTAGTTATGTTGCTTGAATAGATCATTGTTTATGAATGACATTGCTTCAGGTGCTTTGTTAGGATATCACAGAAAAAACCTCAAAGAAAAGGGACAACCACACTCCTGGTTTCACCTCATCCTTATTGTATTAGGGGCTAGAATTGAGGAAACAGTGTTGCCTCAACAAAAACACTAGTTTGCTTGACCATGCAATCCTTAGTGTACTGTTTTCATTAGCAGAGATTAGTCATGGGTTTGGACATCTGAAATGTTTCTTTTCATAGTTGATGTACAAGGTTTTCTTCCCAAATAAAGTTGTTGTTCATTTATGTTGTTGATGGTTAGACTAGATTAGTTCAAGATTTGATCATTTGCAAGCCTTTGTTGATTTGATCGAGGTACACCGTGCAGGGCATCTCCTCCATTCTTTCATCCACCCAAAGTATCATTTGAGCCACCTGTTCTATCTCTTAGCTAAGTTTTTCGTCTCCCATCTATCCTTTTTGTCCACGTAACCCTACCCTCTTGCTCATCATTGCCTTAGCCTTCTTCAAGCCAAGTCAGCCTTCTACACCTCTTCAACTCTCCATCCACCAGTCCCTAGGCCATTTTAGACCCCTATCCTACCTCCAGATCCATCCATGTACCTTCCCTCACTCATCCATCCCCCAAAAACCGATTTCCAAACATCCTGTAGAAATCCTTAAACATCCTATAGAAATTCTGGAACATCCTGTAGAACCCCTGCAGACTTCCTGTAGAAGCTCACAAATGAGGCTTCTTGATAGCCAAACTTTTTGGAACTCTCTGGAAGAGTGTTAGGGACTCCTTAGACCCTCTCTGAACCCCTTCCAACCTTTTCCAAGCATTCCTCTTCCTTGATCCACCCCTGCACAGTAAAGCACAGTTCAAGCATATGCATGAGAAAATTGACAACTTAATAAAAAATACAAAAAGATGTTTTCTTAGGACAAAGGTAGTCTAAACACATGTATTTTACCTTCATAGAAGTAATGGCATCTCTTTCAGTAGTTTGCACTCTCATCTTTGCATCAATAGGACTAGCTGGTAGAATTAGGGTTTGCTAGGGTTTGCACTTTCCTTCAATTTCTAGTCTCTTTTCGCAAGTAGATTAGCTTCCTTTGAGTTAGCTTTCATCCATCAATTAGAAAGCCTTCTTCTAAAAATCTCATAGAAGTTGGCTAAAGCCCCTAGCGGACTTGTGCAGCTGACCAAGTGACAGTTGCGGCAAGAGCTAGTACTTGTGCATACAGCACCGTCGCTTCCAAGTTTGTTACGAACAACCGGGTTGATAAAATTAAAGAAGGAAGTTCCAGGAGTTGCAACATTATTGCTGCAATACTGGGGCCCACCAATAACCCACAAATAAACCCTTGTTTTTGGAGGGATCCAACCTAGTCTTATTTTCTATAAGTACTCATATCTAGTTTCATAATGGTGATTGGTTTCTCTAGTTTCTTAAACCCCAAGATATTGTGAGCACACATATTTTGGATGCAAACTATTGCGTTGCATGCATCTTCCCAAAAAAATTTCAACAAGTCCTAGTCATGAATCATGGACTTGGAAACCCCTTTGATGGATCAATTATTCCATGCAATAACCCCATTTTATTGTGGGTTGTATGGAATTTTGATCTCTCATTTGATTTGTTCCCCCTTGCATAAATCCTTGAACTCATTGGAGGTACAATAACAACCATTATTTGATATCAAAACCTTAATCTTCTTCCCTATATAATTATTAACCAAAGCTTCAAACTATGTATATTTCCTAGATACTTCATCCTTTGTATTTAAGAATTATATCCATGTCTTGTGAGAAAAATCATCAATAAATGAAACATAATACATGCTCCCTGTGATTGGTGCTACTAATGTCAATCCACATATAGAAATAGGTCAAGAATCACTTTAAACCTATGCTTTCTACTTGGGAAAGCAAACTTTGCATGCTTTCCAAATATGCACCCTCTACATATTACTTGTTTCTCAATGTTGAACTTTGTGTGACTATCTCCCCAGAAGAATCAATTCTATGTAATGCAAGTGCCATATCCTCTTATGCCATAACTTGCACAAGTTGTATCTGTTTTCAACTAGGGCTCAAAGAGGTTCATGTTGTAACCTGTACAAGTTTCTTTTCCTGACCCCTATCACCACTATTGGTTTTGGGTTAGATTCCTTCAGCAAAGTAAGGACCTATTAGTTCTTGAACTCTACTACATAACCCTTATCCTCCATAACTAAAACTGAAAGGAATTTTTTCTTGATACTTGGAACAAACAAAACATCATTAAAGTCTCAAGAGATACCTAATTAGCATTGGAATGCAATGATAGAAACTCTTACTATTGTGTATTTATTATCATCACCAAGTTAAACCTAGACTCTTGATTCCTACTTTGTGAGACTTCAATATAACTCTAAGGCTAATTTCATCTGCCTAAATGCTCCATTATCCACATACTAAGCATTCCACATAAATGTAATAGTAGAGAGGTTGTTGGGTATGTGTTATATTCATTGCACCACTCACGACTTGCACTATACATTGTGTCAAGTATAATTGGGGATTCATAATGAGGGGAAAGCCCCCATTCATAGGGGTACAGGGGGTAGCACCCCTTGAAAATAAACAAACAAATAAATAAATAAATAATAAAAATTAAATAAAAATAAAATTATATATATATAATATATATATATATATATATATATATATATATATATATATATATAATAATTGGGTCAATTTTTGCATCATTGTTTTGTGGTTTTCAACACATGGCTTTTTCTAAAATCTTTTTTTGGTTGAATGGTGGTTTTGCCCATGGTTTTGTAGTTTTAGTCAAGGAACTATGATTATATTTTAATCCAAGGTAAGTGATTATGGGCCTCCAAAATAAGTAAATCATAAGGCCCATCGGTCCACTCCTAAACACATAAAATGATGTATGAACCCACAGTTTTCACTGAATGGTATATTATCCTAGCTTAATGGGTTACTAAATAATTCAATGTGGTTTTCATATTTTATGTGCTTTAACATTTTTATTATGTAGGATTTACAAAGATATTGAGTAGATTCTGAGTAATCCAACACTAGAGACATTTTAAGGACTTGCCCCTTGTAGCAAGAAGCCGTAAACTTAGTTGGCTCAGGGAATTTAATGCCTCCTCCTATTGTTGTGATTTGGATCTAAAATAAACCCCCTTTTTGAGTTTTTTTGGATGGAAATGCAACCCTCCTCTTAGGTAGGCTCTTCCCTAGTTGATGTATAAATAAGAGGCTCGAATTAACCCAGTAGGAGAAGTAGGATAGCAATTAAAGAAGAAAGATTGGGCTTTTTTAATATTCTCAAGCAGGTTTTGTAGCCTTGTAATGTAAGAAATGATTTTCAATTAATGGAATTAGTGATTTATTCTATCTCTTAGTTTTGTTCTTCTTTAAGGACACTGAGCATCCTTGGTTTGGGCCCACTCTCGAAGCTTTAGATCCCTCTTGTACTTTTGTTGATATTATGCTTTACATCTGTCTTGTTTAGCCTTTAACATTAGCATTTCTGGATATAACAATTTGATAGTTGTGTGCATGATTAAGTAGATGATTTATTGATAAATTCTTCACTGTAGGTCACATATGTAAGCATTCAGCCTTTTTAATAATCATATCACCTATTAATGCACTTCTAGGTATTTTTCCATTACATTCCTTTTGTTGTTACAAATTTTGTAATTAATTTTTTTGTTGCACAATTTATTTTATGGCTACAGGAGATATAGAAAATTTGGTTTTGTGATGATAGATATTGGATTAAGTTATCCCCAACCAATACTAGTTAAATGACATCATTCTCCATCATTACTACCTCCTTCCTTCATATTAGGTTTGCTCTATAACTATTTTGCAGGCAGGAATCTTCCTGTAACAAAAAAGAGAATCTTGTAGTAGTCTGCAAACAATCCATTTCTCTCACCCAATTTAGAAATAAATGTTTCATTTAACCTCCTTAGAATAATTACAACATGTCTAGGATATTGATGGTGAATTTTGAAAGCATAGAGACCTCACAAAATTTCTTGTAGATGCTTTTATCAATTACTTTATGAGTATTGTTTTCTATAATTTAAGTTTCATATTCTCAATCCTTTATTTCCATCAAGTGTGCTTTCTATTTTGTTCAAATAGGATAGGTGTGTGTGTCATTTCATTCTTTGCAAATTATTTCTACAAATATACTTTCTTGTAGCAAAGCTTAGTCTCACAACTTAACTTGGTTTTTGTTCATCTAAAATTCACTCCAGTACCTTCCACATGTATAAGAATTGAAAGAGGAAGTAGATAGTGCCTTCTACACATACATTGTCAACTCCTCTTAAGTTCTTATGAACCCTGGCTTGATAATTGAATTTGAGACACTTGGATTTGCAACATTGTTAATATAATACTAAAGGGTCATCACTTTCTAGCATTGTTTTCATGGAGGTGTCAAAAATACTGCCTTTTTCTTTGATTGATTCAATCCTTTCATTTGGTATTCTAAAAGAAGGAAAAAAAAAACATTTGCATCCTTTCAAAAAATATAAAAACATAAATGTTTTTTTTCAAAATTATTGCCTTTTATGCCTTATTGAATTAGGGACAAGACCTAAAAAATCTTACCAAAACCCCCACTCCTACTAGCATCCAACATTTTTTAGTTAACTGTGAGCCTCTTGTCTTATGCACGAGGACCTTTGAGGCCCTTTTTAGTGAGAACGAAAGGATATTTGAGGAGATTGCAAGAGGATAAAATCCTTCAACCCCCACCACTACTATGGTTAAACAAAGACAACTTGATGCATTTATATTCCCTATTAGAGAGACAAATGGAGAAGTAAAAATGAAAAATATCAACTCATCTGTGCTTCCACATTTCTATGGTATAACCACAGAATATCCTAACACCTTTATGTTTGAATTTGTTATTGTGTGCAAAACTTATGAATACACCATAGATGAGTAGAAGCTTAAGCTATTTCCTTCCACCTTGAAGGATGCAAATCTCAAGTGGTGCATGAGCATTAAAGGTAATAGTATCACCACTTGGGATCAAATGCAATAAGTTTTTAACAATAAGTATCAAGATTAATGTAGAGCATGGGACACCAAAGATGAGATTTTCAAATATGATTCAAGGGGAAAATGAGTCTGTAGAGGACTATGAGGAATGTTTCCAATTAAGTTAAAGAAGGGCACATAATTCAACTATGGGACCAAACTCCTTAAAACTTGTACTATTAAGGGGATTAAGAGAATATCTCATGGAAATTATCAACTTATTAGCTAACGGAGATATCTACTATATCACCTACGATGAGATTAAGTAGGTTTCTAAAAATAGTTCAAGAGCCACTAGAAAAAGAGGTTGAGTGAGCAAGATTTTGATAACTCCTTCCTATGTGCTTACTGAAAATGAAATAAGAGGGATGTTAGAAGACATGAAAACCAAAATACTGTACAATTTTTTTATGAAGATGGATACTTTGCAGATAAAAAAATAATAAGGAGAAGTACAAAAATCATTGGTTTTATTTTTCTCCTAGTGCACTAAGAAGCACGATGATATCCCTTGACTTAGTTTTATTTGTGAGAATTGTATATGTCAAGTGTGTTAATATCGTGACTTTAAGACTTATATGGAACTAGTTTATCAGTTTTTTATTACCAACAGTTACTTTATGTAAATATGATTTATTAAGTTATTAATAAAATCTGGAAAATAATATTGAGGTTGAAAATGCTAAATAGAAATTATGGATTGTAAGCTAGTGGTTAGAATTATTTACCCATGTATAATGTAAGACTGAGACATCTAATCTGAGGATTATATTATTAATTATGGAAAATTTATTGATCAATAACTCTCCTAGAAAGACAGGACATTATTTTAGGAAGATGGGAAGAGTGGAGCTCATTAAGGAGCAGAGTAACTACCTGCCACCTAATGGAAAAGGGAGGACATAGTTACTAACTACCAACAAAATCCTTAAAAAGGGTCCTTTTTTCCTATATCGCAATTAGACTCATGTAGTGAAGAGCTATAGTGAGGAGGTATAGTGGACAAAAAGGGAAAAAGAGAACAAAATGTTTTGTTGGCTTGCAGTCCATTGAAGCTGAGGGGGACTCACATAGGAGGAAGAGTCAAGGTTGGGAGGAGTGTTGCACCTCCAGTATTATTTTCCAAGGAAACCACTTGTCAATTCAATATTCTAAATAATTGGGTTATGTTAAGTGTTTTTATGTATAACAGTAGTGTTATTATATAATGTGCAAGTTTTATGAATGTTAATGCATGTGAATGAAAATAAAACAAAAATATATAATTTAAGTATTATACACAAGAACGTATCATAAATGATTGAATAGAATATGTTTCATATTTACTATAATGGTTTTTTCTATACAATTCCATGACAAGTATATTTTTTCTTATTATAATGATAGAAATTTTAAATTAAAATTTATAGATACATGAAACATGAAAAATGAAAATAGAGGATTACATATTTGAAACAAAATAGTTTTATAGGGTACACTAGAACAATCCCTTTGGTATCTAATTCTATGTAAGACAAGACATTAAATATATAGTAAAATAAAGACCAAAGGTATGGTTTAATTGATTTTATATAAATATATATATATATATATATATTTGAGTCATGACCTTAAGACAAACATAATATTTTACATGAAATATATAGAGACTTAATAACAAATTAGAAAATGATAGAATTCTCTATAGTTAACCTTTGGAAAGTTCAGTATAATAAAGCCAGCAAGTAAGAGAAGGGTGGTAACCAAAAAAGAAAGGAACCCATTAATGAGTGAAAATTGTTATATGATATCTATCTTAGAATTTCCCAAAAGGCATGAAAATATTAAAGGATTAACAAGAGTGCATATTGTACATTCTAAAAGCCATAGATAAAGAGAGAAACCATAGCTTATGTAACATTCCCTTTTATATTATCTAACAAAGACCCAACATACAATATGGTTTTTACAAAAAGTAGTTGTTAACGAGAATGTTCAAGAAGACCTATGTCACAAATGTAATAATAATAGTACCCATTTACCAAACGATTCCATCCATGGTCATTTTAGACAATTACAAATAAGGCACAATTGCCTTTAACCTTGAATTTTCCCTTAGGGAAATGTCTTGCATAGCATCCATGGCAACTTATTTATAAAAAAAACCCTAGTATCACTATCCTCGACGAGAGAATAAAACACATACACATGAAGCAACCAACATTTCAAGATCATACGATTTGTAAGGGAGGATGTCGAACTCATTAAGGACTGGAAAGGTTTCGCAACGAGCTTAAAGAAAAATTATTAAAAAAAGGCCAAAGAGGGAATGTACCTACATATTTTCAACAATACCAAAACATAAGTGGTGTGGTGTTAACAGAAAAAAACTATCAATGAAGAAAACAATACATTTGGTTTTTAATATATCCTAGGTACAAGAAACCATATCCTTTACCTATTCCTGACACAAATTTTGTCAAAAGTCTGCAAAGGAATATTAAAATTAACAAGTTTAAGAAGGGTTAAAACCCTATGAATGAATATAAATTTCAGTATAAGAAATAAATTAGTCACAACATGGTATTTATAATTGTGGCCCATAAAGATTTATGCCAAGTTTTACCCATGGCTAAATGAAACCAAGTTATCCCATAGTTTCAATTTGGAAACCCTGACTTCGAAAAATGAAAAAGAAATATACCAAGAACACAAGAAGCATAGTGGTGGTTTTAATCACTTTGAAGGAACAATAACCTATTACCTTATGGAAATGAAAACCCTTGTCGAGAGGAGGCCATAAAATTCTCCATATATCCATCTTAATTCTATAAAGAGAAATAAAAAAGGTATTTTAGAACCCTAGTTTTTCCTTAAACAAAAAGAAAAAAAAAAAGAAAAACAAAAAGAAGTCATTTCATTTACAAGGAAGATTATAAAACAAGATTTTAATTGGAAAGAACGGAACAAAAAAAAATCATGTAACAAGTTCAACTAAAATAAAAGCTAATTGAATCATTTTCTTCACTTGTGATAGAGACCAAGAAGATTCTTGGTATCATAACCTTCATGTCCAAGCAAACGAATGAATGGATTAATCCAACCATATGAACAATTAGCAAAGGAAATGTATAAATATCATAAGAAATAAAATGACTTTAGTTATACCTGCTTGGCCACATTGAGTCGCAATGTACCTCCATCGAAGGTGAAGAGTTTAAGCCTAGAGGATAATGAGAATTACCATTATTCTTAACCTAGCAGAGATTAGCAAGTTGAAAGAACCTTGTTACAGAGCATAGTGAAGTTTTGTTGAAAAACGAAGAGATAATACCCGAATGAACTATTGGAGAGAAGGTCGATAAGGCCAAATCCTAAACCCTAACATTGATCATCATTGGATAGAGAAGATTAAATCATA
This sequence comes from Pinus taeda, assembly GCA_000404065.3. NCBI lineage: Eukaryota > Viridiplantae > Streptophyta > Pinopsida > Pinales > Pinaceae > Pinus > Pinus taeda. The sequence continues at coordinate 24,184 of APFE031501563.1, read as the reverse complement.
GTCAACAATCAAAATTTCACATTTTACCAAGTGTAGTCAAGTGATGCCAAGTGGTGGGAGACCTGTGTGGATTAATATAGATGATCCATGTGAATAAGCAAGGTCCACGTAAATGAAATTTGTTTCTTGTTGTAGAGTGTAGTTCCCTCAACTAAACTAGTATGCCAAATGTAAAGCATCTCAAATCTTGGTGAAATGGTGTATTATTTATAATGTAATGAGAAGGTCAAAGGATTGAATCCCATGGTAACCATTGGTAAGGTGCATAAAACCATACAACTTTTGAATGATTAAAAAATAGAATGTGAAAAACCTAACCATATATTTTTGCATAACATTTAAAGTAAAGGGACTTAGAATTTTATCATAAAGGAACGAAGAGGAGGGTGAAAACCCATAAGTTTTATAATAATATTTTTACAAAACAAGTTTAGGAATCAAGCCTTTCATTAAAAAATAAAGGGGTGTTTATAAAATTCTACATTGAACATAAAAATAAGTTTAATCCTACTATATGTGGAAAGCATAGTAAGTGGAGGATGTAGTGGATTAGAATTTCCCACATCAAACATTGTGACAAGTTAAGGGCAAACTTAAATGGAATTTTAAGGAGATGAGATTAGCTGGAAATAAAACATAAAAATAACTTGTGTTAAAATACTATGAATAAAAAATTCGGTCAATAAATAAGTTAGTATCATAACACTGAGTAATAATATTGTGGAGTACAGTTTGAATACTATAATTTATTCAATAAGAAAGAAAAATAGGGTGGGTTTTTGGAGGTTCTTTACATGTGGTATTAGAGTTGTTGGTTTACAGTATTGAGACTTTATGGTTCCTAACTAAAGATATACTTTTTTCTTTGTAACATACAAAAAGAAAAATTACTACTAGAAAGAAAATTGAGGAATGGTTGAAGATAATAATAGACAGAATTCTTTAGGATCACCTGAAGGGGGTAGAGAACATGATTCGGAGAAGGGAATTATAAGGGGATAAAATGGAAACTAAAACAACCATGAATCTAAGATTTTACAAGTGGTTCAAAGTCTAAAATAAAACCTAAGCAATGTTAAAGCTAATCAGGAGAAACTGTCCAAATTAAGGGATGAACAAGAAGACATAAATGGGTATATACTAAAGAGATTAGAGGAAAATAGAGGCAGTATGAAAGCTAAAATAATTCATAAGAAACTATTTAGAAGTGAATGTCGAGATAGAACTAAAACATAATGCTTCTATGTCTAAGAAGAATTCTATCCCAATTATAAGGTGAATTTAAAAAGATTGGACCTCCAAATTTTGAGGGAGAATCTGATGAAGGGGTAGAAGCTTGGCTTCTGAACATGTCAAGATACTTTGAAATCTATACTTACCCTAGTAACCTTAAAGCCAGGATGGATACATATAAGTTGAGTAGAAAAGTAGCTTTGTAGTGGGAAGAAAACAAATCAATAAAGAAAATTAGAGGAAAAAACTTGACCTAGAAATTATTCAAGAAGTACTTAACAAATATGTATTGCGATGAGAAACCTAGGGAGTTCCACGAATTAAGATCGGGTCAAATAATAATTGATGAATTTGTGAATAAATTTATGATCCTGTTGCGATATGTGCCATATCTTAAAGAAGTAAAGAAAATTATTCAAAGATTTATCTCTTTTTTACCTTTTTCCTACAAAGATAGGATTGAATTTGATAATCCAAAAATAATGGATGAGACAATAAGAAAATAAAAATTGTACTATACCTAGAATAAGCAGAAAAGTGATAGTTCTAAGAATTGGTTGGAAAAGAAGAATGAAAAAATTAATGTTAAAAAGAAAGGATTTAAGGAACTTGCATTTGCTAATACTCCTAAAAGTGTTGAGGAGTAAACTACAATAGGAATGTGAATAAACAAATAAATATGAATTGGGGAAGTGGGCAGGTAATAGGAATAGGGAATCAAAAATTTGATAAATTTACTAGGCCTCCAATCAAGTGTTGGGGATGTAATGAAAATCATATGTGGAGGAATTGTCCACAAAATCCTTTCAATAAGAATGAAATAATGCATAATATACACGAAGATTCAACAGTAAATGATGTTTCCCCTAACATTCCAAGGATAAATGCAATGTTGGATGATATGTAGGCTAACCATCAATCAACCATGGTGGAGATTCAAGGTAAAAATTTTGGAAAAATTGTATCTGTGATAATTGATCTTGTCTCTAGTTTGACTTATATTTCTCCTTCTGTTATTGAAAATGTGGTCTTAATAAAGAAAACGGACTAAACCTTGGTTAGTGGAATTATCTACAGGAACCAAAAGAAGGGTTACTGAGATGAGCAAAGATTGTTCAATAGACTTAATGGATTTCACACTGAACTAAACTTGAGTATTCTACCCTTAGAGCATATGATATCCTTATTTCCATGCATTAGCCAAAACAACATAGGGTATTCTTGAACTTTTTGGAAAAATCCTTTACATGTGTCAATGAGGAAGGGGACATGTATAGTAAAAGGGATACCAAGGGTTGTTTCAGTAAGGAAAATATCTATCTTACAGTTAAATAAATATTCCTAAAAATGAAGTAAAATGTATGCAATTCATATTGCAGAAGATTCCAAAAGCAATCAAAAAACTTCGATAGAAGATTATCCCATTCTAGAAAAGTATGAATATGTTTTTCCTAAGGAAATCCCAGGACTACCTCCACAAAGGGACATAGATTTTGTTGTGGAGTTTATCCTTGGAGCAGTCTTAGCATATAAAGCTCCATACAGAATGAGTGTTCCAAAATTGATGGAACTAAAGGTGTAGCTACAAGAGTTGTTAGACAAGAAATATATTAGATCGAGTGTGTCACCTTAGGGTGCCCCAATATTATTTGTGAAGAAGAAGGATTAAAACCTTATGTTTGGCCATGTAATTGCTTCACTTAGTTCATTTAATTCCTTAGTTTTTATATCAACTAATTTTCTTTTCTTACTCATATTCATATCCTTTTGCTCGATATGGTCTAAAACTTTGCAATATCTATTTATTCATACAATTATGCTTTAATATGATGGAAAATGTTTTTTTAGTTATAAATGAGTTAATGTTTTTTTGAATAAGATCTTGCCATAAATAGGGATTGAAGGAGAACACAGGGTTGTTGTATCCAGATCAATTTCTGGTTGATTCAAGAAGAGTTGTTCCTAAAATCAAAAGTTGGTACAGAGACATAACTTTTGGTCTCTCCGTCAAGGATAGAAAACTCATATTAACTTAGGAAGAAAGTCCTGATAATATATTATTCTTATGACATTCCTTATCTCATAGATCTTCTATTGTAACTCTCTTTTTGTAATATAAAAACAAAGGAGGTCGCCTCTGGAAAGATAATAAGAAATTATAACCTTGAGATAGAGTTGTCAATTAAGTTTTAATTTTATTTACTCTTTGAAGGATCGCAATACAAATACTCGTCAAATAATTTTAACTTTTATCAATTATATCTTTATTTGAGCCTCTTTTAAAGGTAGCTTGACTCATGGGAATTTTGGGCCCGTACCCTAGATGAAGTGATGTATACATATGTAAAGTAAATTAGTTTAGTTATGTGTTGTTCCTTTTCCAATTGATTATTGTTTCTTTATTTGAGTAGTGAATAGTTATTGAAGAATTTTCATTTGTATTTTCGATAGTGATAGAATTTATTGCATTGTTTATAATTCTCGCCTCTTGAATAGGCGTTTGTTGTTTCTTTGGTTTCTTATTGTTGTTCCTTGAAACATTGTTGTCATTTAAATAGATGTTAGTTTATTTCATGAGTAGTTAAATAGTTGCAACATAAAATTAAGGTTCCATATGGTGTTCCTTGATTAGTATTTTATTTAGAGTAATATGAACAATTAGTTGCACATTTGAATTCCATCCTTGCAAAAGAGGTTTTGATTTCATTTAAATATAGAGCTTGATTTTAGTTCGATTGTCGTCCTCTGTTTCTAGATAGGATCAATTTAATTTTACATGAAATGTTAGATCATAGATCATTTCATGTAGCACCATCATTAGTCTTTGGTACTTCCCTGCATAGATTTGTTGACTTCCTTGAAATAAAAAGGCGATCCCTAGGTTGACAAGTTAATGTTAGATTATTAGTTATTTATTTTTACCAATTAACAGTCCCAACACCTTAGACTTTGTATAGAGTACCGAAATCTCAACAAAATGACAATCAAGAATAAATATTTGTTACCCAGGATTGATGACATTTTTTATTAGGTCCAAGGAGCTACTATCTTTTCAAAGATTAACCTAAGATCTGGTTATCATCAGATCATAGTCAAAGATGAAGATATTCATAAAACAACTTTCAAGACATGGTATGGGAATTATGAGTTCATTGTACTTCCTTTCAAACTCACTAATGCACCAACCACTTTTATGTGTCTGATGATTAGTGTAATCATGCTTTATTTAGATAAATTTGTCATTGCTTTTATTGATGACATCTTAGTCTATTCTAAGAATAAAGAGGAACATGATCAACACTTGAAAATGGTTCTCCAAACACTTAGATAAAATGAATTATATGCCAATTTTAGCAAATGTGTATTTTTTCAAACATATATTCATTATTTGGAGCATGTTATATCTAAAGAGGGGATTGTTGTAGATCCAAAGAAGATAAAGGTCATTATGGAATGGGCGGTGCCAAAGGATGTGGTTGATATCAAGTCTTTCATGGGAATCACAGGGTGTTATAGGAGATTCATAAAGGGGATTTCTAGATTATATTACTTAATCACTTCCTTACAAAAGAAGGGAACTAAATTTGATTTGAATCAGAAATGTCAAGACAATTTTGAAAAACTAAAGCAACTGTTGACCACTGCCCCAATTTTAAAGATAGTTGACCACCCCAAAGACTTTATAGTATGTAATAAAGCTTGTAAAGAAGGTTTGGGGGGTATTAATGTAAGAAGGTCTTGTGGTAAGCTATAAATATATAAAACTTAAATACCATGAGAAAAAATATGCAACACATGATCTAGAATTAGCATATATTATTCATGCCTTAAAAATTTTGTGGAACTACCTTATAGGAAGGAGATTTCAGATAAAAAATGATAATATCAACCTCAAATATATTTTTGATCAAGCAAATTTAAATGCTAGGCAAGCCCAATGGTTGGCATTCCTTATTGAGTATGATTTTGAAATAATACACATTAAGGGAAAGGAAAATAAAATAGCAGATGCTCTTAGCAGGAAATTAATTAAAAAGTTTATATTTCTGCAAGTAGTTGGAAAACATAATTCACTGAAAAAGTAAAGACAATTGCAAATTTTGATGAAGAATATGTTAAAATCAAGGAAATTTTTCAAAATAAGATCATCAAGATGAGGAACGAAATTATTTTTCAATTGATGAAGAGCGTTTTATGATGTATATAGATAGAACCTATATAGCCAATGATCAAAATATAGAATTGTATATCCTTGATGAGTTGCATAAAATTCCTACAACTAGACATCTTGGTTATCATAAGGTGGCATATTTTATACGTGTAAAGTCTATTTTCAAAGCCATTAATATAGAATAAATATTCATGAGGGATATCTTTAGATTACATGGTATGCATAAAACTATAATTTCAAACTATGATGTGAAATTTACTTCATAGTTTTGAAAAGGTTTATTTGAAGACATGGGTACAAAGTTGAATTTTAGCACAGATTATCATCCCCAAACTAAAATTCAAACAAAAAGGACCAATCATATCCTAGGGGACATGTTGCAAATGTATGTTATGGATAGGCCCACTAACTGGGAAGATTATTTGCATTTAGCAGAATTTTCCTACAATAATGGTTATCGAACTTCCCTAAATATTATCTCTTCTGAAGTAATGTATGGGAGATGATGTAAACTGATTTTAAGTTAGGATCATCTTAAATACAGGTTGGATTTAGGACTAGATATGCTGAAAGAAATGGAGGAAATAGTTAAATAGGTGAAACATAATCTGAAAATAACTCAGGACTGGCAAAAAAGCTACGTAAATTTAGTGGGAGCTCACAAATATTTTAATGTTGGTGACCATTTTTATTTAAAATTGAAACCTAAGAAAAGTACTCTTATACTTGGTAGTTGTCACAAGTTGTCACCCATATTTTGTGGACCCTTTGAAGTGTTAGCAAGGATAGGTCCAGTTGCTTATCAAATTTCTCTATCAACAAGCATAAAAGTTCATGATGTGTTTCATGTGTCTTTATTTAAAAAGTATGTACTTGATTCAGCTCACATAATTGATTGGAATTTCATACAAGTAGAACTGGAGGGAGAGTTCCTAGCAGAACCACTATGCATACTAGACTAGAGGGAATTTACTCTCTAGCATAGAGTCATAGCCCAAGTCAAAGTAAAGTGGAAATACTCTAGTCTGGAACTCTAGTCCAGAGGAGGAAACTTGGGAATTAGAATATACTTTTAAAGAAGCATATCCACATTTATTCTAAGATTAGGTTGAAGTCCAAAGTTGTACGTTAGGATGATGTCAAACTCAAGTGGGGGAGGGTATGATATCCCCTGAATTAGTTTTATTTGTGAAAATTTAATATGTAAAGTGTGTTAATGTTGTGAATTTAAGACTTATATGGAATCGGTTTATTAGTATTTTATTACTGATAGTCACGTTATGTAAATAATTTTTATTAACTTATTAATAAAATATGGAAAATAACATTGAGGTTGTGAATGCTAAAGAGAAGTTATGGGTTGCAAGCTAGTGTTTGGATTTATTTAACCTTGGATAATGTAAGACCTAGGCATCTAATATGAGGATTAAATTATTTAATTATGGAAAATTCATTGATCAATAACTCTTCCAGAAAGACAGGATGTTATCTTAGTACATTAGGAAGAGTGGAGCTCATTAATGAGCAGAGTGACTACCTACCACCTAATGGATAAGGGAGGAGGTAGTTACTAACTACCAAAAGAATCCTGGAAAAGAGTCATTTTGTCCTATACCATAGCTAGACTCACATAATGCAAAGCTAGAGTGAGGAGGTTTAGTGGATAAAAAGGGAAAAATAGAACATAATGTTTTTTTGGCTTGCATTCCATTGAAGCTCCAAGGGACTCATCCATGAGGAAGAATCAAGGTTGGGAGGAGCATTTCAACTTCAATATTATTTTCTAGGGAAGACACTTGTCAAGTAGGTATTCTAAACAATTTGGTTATGCTAAATGTTTTTATATATAAAAGTAGTGTTATTATATAATGTGCAAGCTTTCTTAATGTTTATGTATGTGAATGAAAAGAAGACAAAAATATATCCTTTAAGTACAATACATAAAGTAGAGTAGAACATATTATAAATAATTGAATAGAATACATTTTCCTATTTATTGTAGTCATTTTTTTGTATAATTCCATAACAAGTATCTATTTTCTTATTGTAATGACAAAAAAAAATTAAATTAGAATTTCTAGATGCATGCAACATGAAAAATGAAAATAGAGAACTACATATTTGCAACAAAATAGTTGCATAGGGTACACTAGAAGTAGCCCTTTTGTATCTAATTCTAGGTAAGTTGAGACATTAAATATATAGTAAAATAAGACAGAGTATGGTCAAATTGGTCAAATATATAGTAATATATATATATATATATATATATATATATATATATAATATATATATATATATATATATATATATATATTATATATAATATATATTATTATATATGATATATTATATCTATATGAACTCTATAATCTGAACGGCCTTAAAGCAACTAATCTTTTACATAAAATATATAGAGACTTAATAAAAATTTAGAAAATGATAGAATTCTTTACATTTGACTTGTGGAAAGTCTAGTATAATGAAGCCACTAAGTAAAATAAGGGAGGTAGCTAATAGGGAAAGGAACCCATCAATGGGTGAAATTGTTCATATAATATCTCTCTTATAATTTCTCTAAATGCATGCCAATATTGAAGGATTAACAAGAGCATATATTGTAAATTATAAAAATAGTAAATAAAGAGATAAACCATTGTTTATGTAATAATTCCTTTCATATTATCAAACAAAGACACAACATACAATATTATTTTTACAGAAAGTAGGTGTTAATGAGAATTGTTGAAAATACCTATGTAAAAAATATAATAGTAGCAGTACTCATTAACTAAAGGCTTCCAGCCATGGTCGTTTTAGACAATTACAAATAAGGCACATTTTCCTTTAACCTTAAACTTCCCCTCAAGGTAATGTCCTGCATGTTGAATTTTTTAACTATGTTCAGGCTTCATAATTTATATTTTAGCCCTTGTAATATATAAAGAATTTGTAAGACATGTTCTTCATGTCATTTTGACTATTTATCCCTTGAAAGAATTATTGTAAGACATGTTCTTCATGTCAAATTTAAAAGATAAATTTTCAAAATTTTAGTTTTGAATTTTTGGCTCCAAAATAGTCAAGTCAACCCTCCCTCAAGTCATGTCAACCTCAGTGAAGAGACATACCAATTCGGGAAGGGAGAACATTATATAAATGCATTTCCCCTCCTCTAGAAAGGCACCATTTTTAATCTCACACAAGCAAAAATATTTTTGGTCATCTTGGTGAATTTAAAGTGCAGGATGGATCATTAGATCAAGAAGGATTGGTAGTGAAAAATGAATCTATAGTGCAAGACAAATTAATAGTGTAAGATGAATATGTAGTGCAGGATGAATTGGTAGTGTAGGACGAATCTAATAGTGTGGGATGAATCTATAGTGTGGGGCCGAAATTGTAGGGTTGAAGTTGCAGGGTTGAAGTTGTAGGGCCAAATTGTAGGGCCGAGTTGCAGGATAGTTTAAGGGATTGACTTGAAGGTTGTGGACCAAGTTTGACCATAAGCTTTATTAGTTAGTTGGAATTCATAATTTACAAGCTAAATTATATGTATCTCTTGTTTAACTGAATAATTTCTCTAAGAATAAGTTTGTTGGGTTTTTCCCCCAAGTGGGTTTTCCTAAGGTAAATTTGGTGTTCTCTTTGTGCATTGTGATGCCTATTGTCTTTATGGTTTATGGTTGAATTTATGAAGTGTAATTTCTTAATTTAAACTGAAATTATTAAAAGAAGACATATATCATTAGAAGCAATTACTAATATTTCAGAAATATTGTGCTTGTATCTATTTCACTTGAAAACTCAACATAGTATCTTATCTTTAGTGATGAAAAGGACGTTGAGATCACTCTTGAAGAATCCATGGTAATATATCAATCTTGAGAAAAAACCTATATCTACAATCTATTTTCTTGTCCATGACTATGGGTTCCCATATGAAGGCAGAAAACAAATTAGAAGGAGCTACAAACTTGAGGGCTTGGAAAATAAGGATTGGTATAAGGATTGGTATTCTTCTTGCAATGAAAGATCTCTTGGTTATTTTGAAAGGAAAGGTCACTGAACCAGAAAAAGATGAAGATAAATTAAAATTTGATAAATATGATATTACAACTATAAGTATCATTGTAGATTTTGTCAAAGATCATTTTATCCCATATATTGCAAATCTTAACTCTTCAAGTAAAATATATGATGCCCTAATTGGTTTGTATATTATCAACAGTTTTTGTTAAGAAATCAACTTGAAGAATGATCTTCGTGATGTTAGAATGATAAGGAATGATATTGTAGCCTCAGATTTTATGAGGATTTCACAATTGAGAGATCAACATCAAACAATTAATGAAATCATTCCTAAAAAATAACCAGTAACTACAACACCCAATGGTTTACCTGAATCATGGGGTTCATTTACAACATGAATATGTGCCAAAAAATATCTGCCAACATTTTATGAACTATGGAATATTCATAGATCTAAATAAGAAGAATCAAGACTAATATCAAGATGAAATATTCATAGATATAAATAAGCTAACTCTCAGGCATATGAAGCATGTTTCAAGAAGGGTAAAGGAAGAAATAAGTTTGGCTTTCAAAGAATAAATGGAGGAAGAAGAAATGAAGGAAGAATACCTAAAGAAATAATACCTTCCCCTCAAGGAAAGAGAGATATGTCAAAAGTACAATGTTATCAATGTCATAAATTGGTCACTTTAGACATTATTGTCTTGAAAGATCGAATGATAGAAAGAGAAAAGGAAAGCAACATGCCTCCACAACATATTTTGAATAAATTCCAAAAATGCCCAAGAATAAAGATCCAGGCAACAAAGAATTATTTTGTTTCTCTACTCTTAATGGTTCTATTGCATATAGTGAATACTTGTGTCTAGTACATAGTGGAGACTCAAGGCATATAACGGGAGATAGAGAAAACCTCACAAGTATAACGGAAATAATATTATCAAAAAAAGTAGAAATTGGAGACAACAAAATTTATGCATTCAAATGAATTGATAAGACATCCATTGACTTGGAATCAAATGATAGTGTTCATCTTAACAACATATTATATGTGCCAAGTTTGAAGAAGAATTTGGTCTCTATTTCATGTTTGGAATATAAAGGAGATAGAGTAGAATTTGTTGATGTTGAAGTTCTTGTTTTTATATTAATTTGGAAACTCAATACAAATTCCAACCAGGGGACAAGATTCCTTTTTTTTAGAGGACTAATTTTGACTATTGAAGCACTCAATTTGGAAAAGGGAAAGTGTACTTATGAAGAAAATCCCACATATGCACATTTGGATAGGTCGACCCTCATGGGAAATTGGTCACCCTTGGAAGCCTATAAATACAAGTGTCCTCAAGATCATTTGGACATCACCAAGAATCATCTTCTTCTCTTCTTCATTGATTGGTTTTCACAGGTCTAAGATGACATTGAGGAAATAGGTTTGCATAGGTTTGAAAATACATGGTCTGAAGCTTGCACGTGTTCTTGGGTTTTGGTTCACAATCGTGGCTTGTCAAAGGAAACTTTTGGCTATAATAGTAGGTTAGCAGGTTCAAATGGTGGTTGTCAGGTCTGAACCACATGCACAACTCTTCCTTCATGCGATTAGGCTCTAGGGATAAATTTTGACATCTGAGCACAATTGACAGTGTACAGGAAAAGTTGCCTCTGATATATATTGGTGTTGGGAACATATTTCTAAACGTTGGGTTAATTTTGCTAGATGATTTTGTATTGGGCTAATTTTACCATGTTGAACATTTTATGACAATCTAATAGAAGAATAATTTTCAAAGGGTTTCCCCCTTGTGGGGTTTTTCCCTAGTCTTTGACCAAATTTGTTGTCTCTTGTTGATGTGTTGATTATCTCCTTTGTCATTACATTTATTATTTTATCTTCAACTATTGTTGATGATTGGAAAGATTAATTGCTATTGAAAATATTTGTAATTAAAGAATTGAATTGGTCTAAAAGTAATTGAAACAAAATAGAGAAGTGTGAAAATTATCATGTTATCAAAGCTAAGGTGAAGGACAACCCCAAAAGGAGAGAATTATTGAAGAAATCATCTTTGGAAAGTTGAAGGAGCCTATTTATTCAAGTCAAGATGTCTTCCTCTTTCTTCAAGGAACATGAGAAGTTGTGTGACTCATCTAATTTTGTTGCATGGAAGATAAGGTTAGAGATCATAGTTGATAACAATGATGTTTTGGAATAAATTCAAGGAAAAGTACCTGAGCCTCCGAAGAATGCTTTTTATGCTTCCAAGAACAAGTACAAGAAAGGTGAGTTAAAAGAAAAGAAAATTATATCTAATGGTTTACAAGATATTTTACTTGCATATGTTGGAAGTTTGATGAAGTTTAAGGACATATATGATAAGATAGTCGACATGTATAAAGTCAACAATTTGAATGAAATCATCTCCTTGAAATATCAACTCAAATAAATGAAGATGAACAAAGGAGATTTTGTGCAATCCTACATTATGATGATATATCGTCTTAGAGATCAATTGCAAAGAGTTGGAGAAAATGTGCCTTACAAGGAATTGGTGATTGTAACTCGTAGAGGTCTCCCTCCCATCTGGGAAACCTTAATTACTACTATAAACAAAAATAATGTTACCTTTTGGAACTGAACCCTTACTGAGAGGAGATCATAAGTAACTCCATATCATTGTGTTAAGTTTGTAGAAAGATGAAAAAGGGTATTTCAAAACCCTAGATTGTATGACAAATATAAAAAAAAATAATGTCGTTTATAAAGAAGAATAGAAAACAAGGTTTTACTTGGAAAAGAAGGGAACAATAACAATTTCCTATAACAAGTTCAACTAAAACGTAAGCCAATTGAAGAATTTTCCTCGCCTGTGACAGAGGCTAGGAAGAATATTGGTATCATAACCTTCAAGCCCAAGAAAAAAAATGAACAAAATAAATTAAATCATACGAACAATTAATAAAGGAAATGTAGAAATATCATAAGAAATAAATGAATTTATTTATTCTTTCTTAGCCACATTGAGCTACAATGTAACTCCATCAAAGGTGAACATTTTAATCATGGAGGAGAATCAGAATTACCATTATTCTTAACCTATCATATATTGGTGAGTTGAAAGAACCATGTTGCAAAGTAGATCAAAGCTTTGTTGGAAAACCACAAGAGAATGACCGAATGAACTAGAAGAGAGAAGGTTGATAAGGCCAAATCCTAAACCCTAACATTGATCACCATTGGATCCAGAAGATCAAATCATATCCATCAATCACAATTCCATGGTTTACAATGTGTATTCACGTGAGGCCAAGTGGGGGGAGACTTGCGTGGATTAATAGAAATGATCCATGTGGATACGCAAGATCCACATGATTGAAATTCATTTCCCAGTTGTAGAGCACAGTCCCAACAACTAAACATGTATGTCAAATATAATGCATATCATAGCATGGTGAAATGGTGTATTATTTATAATGCAATGAGAAGGTTGAAATATTAAATCCCATGGTGGCCATTGGTAAGGAGAATCTAATCATACAAGTATTGAATGATTAAAACATAGAATGTAACAAACTTCACCATATAACTTGGCATAGCATTCAAAGTAAAGGGACTTAGAACTTTATCATAAAGGAACAAAGAGGAGGGTGAAAACCTATAAGTTTTATAATAATATTTTTACAAAACAAGTTAAGGAATCAAACATTGCATTTACCTAATAAAGGGGTGTTTATTTTTATATAAAATTCTACCTTGGACATAAAAATAAGTTTAAGCCCACTATATGTGTAAAACATAGTATGTGAAGGACGTAGTGGATTAAAAGTTCCCACATCAAATAATGTGACAAGGTTAAGAGGAGACTTAAAAGGAATTGTAAGGAGGTCAGCTTAGCTAGAAATAAAACTTAAATATTAACTTGTGTTCAAATACTATGAAGGAAAAAATTGGTCAATAAATAAGTTAGTATCATAGCACTGAGTAATAATCTTATGGAGTACAGTTTGAATATTCTAATTTAGTTAGTAAGCAAAAAAATAGGGTGTATTTTTGTGGTTCTTTATAGTCACCCCATGAATGAATTTTTTTTGAATGTTATATAAGTCTATTATGTATGTGAAGAAAATCATTATATTGATAAGTGTCCATCTTTGCAACGTTTGAAGGTTGTTTACCAAGGAATAGAAGGGAACATGGAGCAGTTGTGCTTTTTCAACTAGAAGAGACCATGTTATAGACATTTTTGGGCACTTCAACCCCAATCATAAATGTCCATAAACTGGGGGCTCCTAAGTCCCTAAAAGTGTTGATTCACTGCCTAAAGGAACAAGGTTAGCTTATTACATCATCTCCCAGAAGTTCTCCACTAAAAACTGCTCATAAATGGTCAAAACTGGACCATACTGAAAACCCAGTGCAAAGGGTGTGATGCATATCACCTTCCTAGAGTATAGGGTGTGATGCATATTGAATGGCTCCTCTGTAGGGTGCGATGGTCAGGAATGGACAAATGGCAGGGACAAATTGTGAGGTGGAAGATCATGAAATCTTCCAGAAGCTTCCCCTCTGACACTTGCCTCTCTATTTTCGACCAGGGATGAGTGAGAGATCATCATTCTCCAAGCAAAAGCAGGAACTATCAGAGAGAAGACACTAATCAAGACCCAGAAGATGACTCATCTCCCTATAATCATCTATATATGGATCCCTCATCACAGAGATCCAGAGGCTAGAATTTTGTATCTTCTAGAGAAGTGTTGTTGGTTTTCTGGTGTATATTCACAGTGTTGGGTGATCTAAGCTTTGCTTGAGGTGAAGAAGGGCTTCCTAGCTGGAGGATGATGCTGGGTCAGAACATATGGTTGTAATCCTCTTGCTACTTTT
>APFE031501553.1:0-10985 GCA_000404065.3 Pinus taeda | reverse complement strand
TTTATTATTCCTAACCCAAATATATGACATCATTTAATAGTGATAAATGAGACAAAGATAAATAATTTATGGTTTGAATACCTTTGATATTGCCTTCTCTTTTACTTGATGTTCTCAACTGACTTAACCCTTCTACAACCCATAGAAAAAGGAAGGGGGCCATTGAGTACCCTATCTTAAATCCCTTGTAACATACAAACAAATTAATAAACACTATAAATGAGGTCAAAGATAAGAAGCCCATGATCCAATTAACAACTTATATTCTCACTCCTAGATATTCTACCATAAAGTCGTAGAAGTCGAAGTAAAACTATGTTGTCAATCCATCTAGATATGTACGTTTTCCCCCTTTAAAGGAGTTTAATACCTATTTCATCTCCTTCTTAATTACCTCATCTTCCAATTTTTCATTTTATTTTTGAGTAACTTTCCATGGAAAGAAATAGGGTGCCTTCAAAACACCTAATATGTTACATCTAGAGGATCTTGAAATTATGTTTTGAAAGGTTTTAATTGATTTTCAATTTCCTTAAATGTCTTAACCTTTGAATTTTCATTAGTATTATTATTTTTTCTATGTTTTTCTTAATTCTATAAGAATTTGGAGTGTTCATCTCCACTTTCTAACCACATAGCCCTACTTTCTCTCGATTTTCCATCAACATCCTTGTTACACCCTTTAGCATTTTTAATTTATATTTATCTTCCTCTTAAAATATGCCTTCTATATTCCTTTCAATTAATGACATGATTTGTTCTTTTGTCTCTATCAATTCTTTTTGTGCATTTTGAGATTTCTTTA
Source organism: Pinus taeda (assembly GCA_000404065.3). Taxonomy (NCBI): domain Eukaryota; kingdom Viridiplantae; phylum Streptophyta; class Pinopsida; order Pinales; family Pinaceae; genus Pinus; species Pinus taeda. The sequence goes on along the minus strand of APFE031501553.1, from coordinate 10,180 downwards.
TTAGATTCTCGTTCCTCTGGAAATATGCTTTCTATATTCCTTTCAATTGATGACATGATTTGTTCTTTTGCCTTTATCATTTTTTGGGTGCATTTTGAGCTTTCTTTTGTTAGAAAATTCTACTACTATTTGTTACTTTTTTTTTTGAAAACAAAATATCACTAATTCTCCTATATTGAGATCAAATCTCCTTCAGTTCTAAGTAACCATGTTTTTTTAATCCTTCTTCTTCTAAGCAATTATGGTTATATTTAAAGGAACTTAATAGTTTTTATTGATCCTTTTCTACTTGAACAAGATTGGTAGATGACCCATGCCACCTCCTTCTTCTACTCATGTTGGGATTTGAGATTCAACAATAAATATACACTAAAAAATGCATCAAGAAAGGGATACAAAGAGTTTATAGTCAAGAAACCCTCAAAGGAGAAATTTTATTCGGTTGATCATTTTGTGTGTGTGTTTCATTATACAATTCGAGATATATTTATAAGTTTAAGTGACCATAAAAATACATCATAATAGTATATTATGTTCAACCACCATGATAACTATCTCCAATAATATCTCCCTAAATATATCAACTAATACTATGTAATTCTCATCTCTAACTTTTCTCACTGTCTTCATAATTCAAATCTTAGGGGGGTTTATACGCTAAGTTTTGACATATAAGTCATAACTCATTTTTGTGTAAAAGGGAACTTGATATAAATGTAATTGATAGAGTCAAAGCTAATCAAATTTGACTTTGTCAAAAAGACACCTTATAAGAAGCTAACATGAATAGAGTGAAGGTTGGGAAAGAGAGATCCCAAAATTGGCATCATTGCATATAATGATTATTCTTAATGGATTTTTTTTTCTCCAACTCTTTTTTTTTCCTTCATATTCTTGTGGTGTATTTAGTTCCTTCGTGTTCATCAGTGTTCTTGTGATTAGTTTCATGCTAGATTTGTATGCTTTCTCTTATTCTCTCTCAACAATCAATCCTTCTAGGTCTTATCTCCTAAGATATGGATCATTGGTATCAAATTAGGTTACAAATCCATGGGAACCTCATGCAATATCTACATGTGGCATATAGAAGCTTGGGTGACCTCATTTTATCCCTTTCTCACCTTACCCATAGCTACATGACTATAATTGAAGCATAATAATGGATAGAACACAAGGTACCCATCTTTATAAAACCTTATACAATTGTATGAATTATACAAAGCATTTTAGAGGGTGTATAGTAATTAATTTTAAATTATTTTCTATTAGCTTAAATGGTTTTTTTTTATGGAATTTCGTTTCATTTCCTAGTTTAATAGATATGATCATTTGAAGTCACATAGGTCTATAAAGAAGCTTGGTCACATGCACCTTGAGTTTCAGGAAGGATTTTCTTAATCCATGGGTTAGAATGGAGCAAATATCTTATATAAATGGAAATATATCATCCTTAACTCAAATGGATCTTCAAAAAAGTTTGATTTCATTATCTATAACATAAACTACAAAAAAATGTAGCCAGAGGTCCACTACCAAAAAAAATAGGAATTAGGGTTATTAGTCATCCACAAACCCATGGTTATAGGTTAACCACACAAAACCCTTCTCCAATCTTACCATTTTCCAACTCGGTTATGGTTCATCCACAAGCTTAGGCTTACCATAGTTATGGGTAAACCACACAAAACCCTTCTCCAAGCTTGTCATTTCTCACTCAGTTATTGGTCATCCACAAACCCATGGTTATGGATTAACCACACGAAATCATTTTCTTCATTGCCACTTGGCATATTATAATGATGATGGTATAATGTACATAATTGAGTTCCTCTTTTTTTTTATCATGGGTGAAATAATGGGGATCATTATTTTCTAAGGGGAGCTTATAAAATAAGTTTGGATGTATAAATCATAAAATCACATTTTTATGTAAAAGGAAAACTAATAGATATGTTATTGACAGAGTCAAACCTAATCAAAGTTGACTTCATCAACAAGACACCTTATAAGAAGACAATAGAAATAGAGTGAATGTTGGGAAATGATAAGTCTCAAAATTGGCCTTATTGCTTGTATGGTTCTTCTTAATGGAATCCTTCTTCTCCAACTCTCTCTCCTTTTTTATATTTTTGTGGTGTATTCAATTCTTGTATTTTCATCAATGTTATTGTGATTCGTTTCATGGCATATTTGTATGTTTTCTCTCTTCCTCTCTTGACATTCAAGCATTTTGAATCTTAGCTCCCAACATCGAAATCATGTCATCTTCACTTCAAAAGTAGAGTTTTATTCATAGTGTTCCTTATTAACATATTATAATGTATTAATTGAATATCACAAGTATGAGTTAATTCTTCATACTCCCCCTTAACAAATACTTGTAAGTCAAATCATATTCTCTCTCTTTCACTGGTCCATTAAATTGGTTCAATTTTCATCTTCTTCTATGCTCTTAATCTTAAATCCAGTTCAGATTTGAAGCTTGATCTTCTATCTTCTACAATCTTCATCTTTGGTCTTCTTCATTCTTCATATTCTTTAAATTAGATTTTTGTAGCTCCAAAATATAAACATTGTGTTTATTGAAGTTCATATTAAAAAGTCACCATCCATATAAATACATGTGTTTCCAGCTGCTATATCTGGCAATTCTCTAGGAAGTTTTTTCTCATACATGGTTCATCACTTAATATTAAATCAAAAACCTTTTCACTCCCCCCTACATTATCATCTTAAGTTTTCTATGGCTTACTCGTAACCACATGCTAGCTTTATGTGAATTACCTTTAATTATTACATATTTCAAATGGTTTTTGACTTACGATGACCATACATTACACCAACTGGTTTCTCATTGACAACAAACTTTCACTTGTCATGTATTCGATTTAGCACAAACCATTAGCCATCACATTATGGTAGTAAATTATCTTTATCATAGTTTATAACCATTACAACATCATTAGACTAATATACATGCAAACAATTTTCCTCACACATATTCACCTTAAACTAATCTAGCCATTTTAAACATAGGATCATGACCATCTTCTTTTCCGTCATTGAAACAACATTAGCAGGATCAACGAACTTTTTATAGATTTGATTTTCACTTTAGCTACTTTTGCATCTCAATTATTAAAAACAATTTTATTTTCACTACTTATTTACCTTGATTTTGCTGCTTCATTCTTCTTTATCTTGGCTTAATGCTTTGTGTTTCTTGGATTGCCACTTGCTATTGCATCTTTTATTTGTTCTTAGTTTTCTGTGTACATTATTTTTTCAAGTTATATCACTTTCTCTTATTGTCCTCTTCTGTCTTCTATCTTTCCCTTCTTCTCTAATGTTCTTCATCTTTCATCTTGTCAAATTCAACCTCTTTTTGCACTTCATCGGACTCAACGTCTTCTTCTTTCTTCTCATTCTCTTATTCTTCTTTTGTTTACTTTCTTCTTGCAACTTCTTTTGTCTTTTGTCATCTTTCACATACACCTACAATCTTATTTATGCACTTGGAATTACCCACATTAAAGTATGTTTCCTTGTTGGGGTGCACAATGTCTGACAAGACAACCTATGACCTTGGATTGACAAACTTAATTGATACACACTATCACAATTCCACACACCTAAACTTAACTTAGATAATAGTGACTTTCATTTTGGCTTTACACAAGCCTAAATACATAACCATGATTTTTAGAGTCACATTTAGACTCGAATTTGAATTTAATTCAACTTTTTGTACCAATGGTTTTATTGGACTTCAACTTTTTACATGAACATGAAGCCTTCTAAATGCTAGACAACTTCAATTTACCTTTAACATTGATTTAATTAAACTCTAGACATAGTAAAACCCTTTTATATGTAGCTTACATACTTGTATTTATGATTTTTCTCCCCTTTTAATTTGAATTTTAACTAAAATAATTTATAACAATAAAAACTCTTTTTTATTCAATTACTTACTCTCTCTATATATTTTAAATTTCATTTTTCTAACTCTTTTTAATATATTGTATATTGAAATACAGTTTGAGTGGGCCTAATAGTTAAGAGCTTGTGTTTCCTCCTAAAAGGTCACAGGTTCAAAACCAGAAGGGGGTAGAGTATGTATGCCTTCGTAGACTTAGCACTTAAATAGTTGCGTGGAGGTGGGTCCCAGGGTCCCTTGTCCCACAAACAAGGGGGTCTCATACACCAATTTGGTGTTTGGCTTGGGGTCCCTTGGCCCATATATAAGGGGTTCTCATACACAATCTGTATTTGGTGCTTGGTGGGTCTCTTGTCCCATATAATTTAATCTCTTTCTCTCTTCTCTCTCTCTCTCTCTCTCTCTCTCTCTATATATATATTATATATTAAGCCAAATATTGTGGTCCTTTGTTCGCACAAATTAAGACTTAAAATTAGTTTGCGTGGTGGGTCCCAGGGTCCTTGTCCCACCAACAAAGGTTCATACCACCAATTTTGTGTTTGGCTTGGTCCTTTGCCATATATTTTTAAATCTCATTTATTATATTATTTATATATATAATTATATATATATATATATATATGATAAGCCAATCCCATATATTTTAAATCTCATTTTTTATATATGAATAAGCCAAATAATTGTGGTCCCTTGTCCCACAAACATAAAAATAGCATACAGCGATAATGAAGTCCCTTGTACATATATTTTAAATTTCATTTTTCTATACTTATATAAGCCAAATCCCATATATTTAAATCTCATTTTTCCCATATATTTAAATCTCATTTTTATATATGAATAAGCCAAATAGTTGTGGGGCACATTGAACTTCCAGCCCACCTTAGAATCATTGCACTACCTTACCAATTAAAATTTATCCTCATTTGAGATTTTGTGATAGATGAGGATAAATTCCTCTACCTTTGAAAATAATCCTCTTTTATTTAATTTGCAAATAATCCTCTTTTATTTAATTTGCAGATCAACACAGACTGCTTCCAGCGTATTTTCATGTTGAGAGATATAAAAGGACCAGCTGTACGCTACTGAATTTTCTCTCGTTTTGAAGGCCTAGAGATGAATAAATATGTATTCGTTTTACTTGACTTAATGATGTTGTGCCTTACTTTCAATTGGCTTGGGCTACGTGCGGGTCTGATTAGCAGCTTCTGTGACACCAACTTCACGATTGTTCGAATGTTTCACTTTACAGTTGGCACCTCTCTATTTCCAGCTTTTTCTGCAATAGTTTGTCCACCCATCGGCCCATTTCCTGCTTTGTCACGGGTGATCTCCCGCTTTGTCACGGGTGCAATCCAGGCATTGCGTTAGTAGCAAGTAATACTATTCTCCATATTTAAACAATTGTTTTAAAGAATTGATTTTTTTTTTCTTCAGACCTGTCACATGAAGCAGCCGCCTTAAACTCTTTGGCAACACTCCAGCTTAGCAGTGATTCGGACCTCCATAGAACACCCTGAGATCTTTTTGAACAGTGCTCTTATCATGGTCGTCGGCAGCTATAAGGGTTTTGGAATCATGATTTGTGGTATATGAACCAGCTACAATCATTGTGCAAACTCCAGAGAATATGGAGAGGATTATAAATGGTATGCACAATAGAGTTGGCAAGGATACCAACAACATGCCTCACCATTTTTTAATGCTTCTTCAAATAAGCTTGCTAACCTTGCATGGTAATTTCTAGACTCTGGCACCTTCTTATCAGTCGTTGGAATGTTTTGTCACCATAGCTTTTGCAACATTTTATTGTCACGACGTTGAGCTGACGAGGAAGATGTATGATTTTGTCCTTATTCAATGTGAATTTGAGAAGTGTGATTTTAAGATTAAAAATAAAAAATGATTTAGTTAATAAAAAAATAATGTCAATCAAACAAAATAATCATGAAAATAAAACTTAAAATCATTATTTAATTTTTGAATTTAGGTTTTTGTGATGGATATTATATTGGGAAGAGTCTCTTGAGTTTATATTTAACTCTGTGTCATGATATGCATTTTCATTTGGTTCCCATGAAGAACTATACTCTCTGTAAGCAAAATTTTCTCTTATGTGATTTCTACCAAAAAGACTTTTCTTAACATTATTTAATTTTTATTAATTTGTTTTTCATAATTAATCATTAGAAATTTACATGGTTTTAATTCTTTAAAAATAATTTGTTTTTTGTTTTGTTTTTGTTTAAATTGGTATTTAATATCTTGAGTTATTATGGATGTTAAGTTGGAATATGATCCCTTAATCATGTTATTATTGATCAAATAACATTATCTTTATAATTAATGTTAAATAATTATAAAAAAATATGAGTAATAATTATAAATGTTATTGCCCCCAAGTCACTCTCCAAGCTAGTATGGTAGAGATGAATAAAATAAATTAAATTAAAATAATCATAATTATCAATAAAACATTTTGACTCAATTACATTAATATAAAACCAAATTTAGATCCATCTTAATTTGGGATCAAAATCCTAGGGTGCAAACCTCTTTTCTGAGTGCAAAACTTAAAGAAAAGTTTACACCTCTAGAAATTTGATCCCCTCTCGGAGTTTGATAGATCCCGAGTTAGGATGGATCTATGCTTAGTTAATTATATTTTATTTTTTTAGTTTAATTTTTATTTTTATATAATTTCAGTGAGTGGAAATATTTTAATTTATATTTTATTTTTTATTTTTATGTAATTTGACTTGGTCAAAATGTTTAGATAACATAATATAACTTGACATTACAACTCTTCCATAAGGGGATGGAGTGTCTCTTGGCCCAAAAATGTAATGAAATTAAAATTTTAAAAAATATTTATAAAATATTTTGATTGTGAAATGAGAATGGATTTTGGGCATGTGGTATTGATGAACCATGGTATGGTATGACTAATAATATTCATGGTAAAGTGGACTGAGTATCCATGGTTAAAAGTCTTCTTAGTTGTAACTATTATTTTGATTGTGAAATGAGGGATAGTTTTTGGGCATGTGTTATTGATGAGCCATCATATTGGCCCATGTTATGGTTAATAATATCCATGGTAAAGTGGTGGTGAATATCCATGGTTAAAAATCTTGGTATATTGTAAATATTAAGTTTTTTTTTTGCTTACTAATGAAATTTAAATATGATTACAAAATTATTATTTTAATTTAAATGGTGAAATGAATCTTAATTTATAGATACTATTTATATCTTATATATTTTCATGTGATAGAGGTATAGATATATCTTAAAAGTAATTATAATATTTTTTATTTCAAATTTAATTAAAAATTGTTATAATATTAAATTCAAATAAAATATTTATAAAATATTTTGAGTGTGAAATGAGAGATGATTTTTGGGCATGTTGTATTGTATTGATGAGTCATGGTATTGGCCCATGGTATTGTAACAAACCTTATTTACAAATTAATAATATCTATGACAAAGTGGACGTGAATATCCACAATTAAACATATTGTTAATATTTTCATTTATATGTGCTTATTAATTAAATTAAATATCATTACATAATCATTATTCTATTTTATAGGTAAAATAGATGTTAAACTTGTTGTTGCTACTTGTATATTTTAATGTAATATGTATATTATGATTTTTTTAATCAAAAAAGTTATTCATAATTTTAATAATAAAAAAATTACAATGTAACAAATTTGAATTTTATTATTTTGATTACTTTTAACTTTTTAAAAACAATACAACACTTCCCTTGGGCTCTATATTAATTTTAACTGACATGATGTATGAACCACACTTATGGTTGGAAACCCGTGGACAAAACTTCTCCTATGTGATTATTACCGAAAGTATTTTCTTTATTTAGGTATTATAAATTGGACATATTAATATAAATTCAACATATTAAGTGGACATCTACACATTACCCCTATACTTAGTTGTAGAGCCCCTCTAGGGGCAGTAAATAAAATAAAATAAAATAATTATATTTATAATTATAATTAATAATTAAACCAACTTAGATTCATCTTAATTCCTAATTCTACCAAGCAAGAGAGGGATCAAATCTCCTTTAGAGTAAAGACATTTGATTGATCCCTCTTGACGGTAGATCTAGAGTTGAGATAGACCTAAGCTAATTAATAACATTAATTAAGAAAATTAATTGTTATTAAATATTAATTAATTTAGGGTGAGGGATTTTACTCAATCCCAAAGGAACAATCAAAGTAAAATTCTCCTAGGGTCTTGGAAGGAAATCCAACAACCGGGAAGAGATGTATGGACTCCTACAAGGAGTAAGCATAGCTAAATACAAAGGTGCGAATGATATCATTGTTTTAGGAGATTCACTGCTCATTATACAATATCTTAATAATGATAATAACTCGAAATATCATTCGCTTGGATTGGTGCTCAAAAGGATCAGAAGATTGGGTGCTTTTTTTTTTTAACTCCAAGAAGTTCTTCATATTCTCAGAGCTAACAATGAAGAAGCAAATATGCAAGTTAATAAAGCTTGCTCCTCGGAAGAGACCATGTTATAAATCAATGACCTCAAAAGACTTTGTCCAATCCCTTAAGTGCTTATGGTTACATTTATTTGGTTGCCACCTTGGTCCTCTCTTATACGAATATAGTTCACCTCAGAATTAATATTAAACCTTATCCCCTTCCCCGAAAATCCTCTTCCCTATGCCACATTGTACTTTCCAGCTTCATACTTATGTAGATTGCAATAAGGTTTGGCCTTATGCTATTATTCTCATCACCCTTGATGTGACAAATATTGCAAACCGCTACCATGTAATGACAATGATCTTATTCTCACATGCTTGGTTTAACTGTATCCCTCAACCCCAAACTATGAATCGCCCTTCTCTCAGGATAATGATGGATCTTTTTGATAGAAGTACTTAGAAATTTATTGTCAATATGGTGCAAATCATGTGTATTGATAGGGGAATTAATGTTAAATTTGGGTTGAGCCTGCTGAAATTGCATTCATGCCTATGTTCACACCTCTGTTTGGTCCATTCTCTCAGAGGTTTGTGAATTTGGTTTTGGTGCAGTATTGGGTTTCAAGTGTGGTGTTAAGGAGGTCAATTTTCTGATAGCTCTGCGAAGAACTCCACTTTAGATTACTGCTGCCCCATCTTTGTGGGTTGAGTCCGTGGGTTCATCACTTTTGTTCATGGTAATTTTGGAGTTTTGAGCTCTCTGGAACAGAAGCCACCTCGACATCGCTTGGGTTCCCTTTCCTAGTCGAAATTAGTTTGGCTCGGGCTCTAATTTAGGAAGGTACATCTATTTTTCTTGTTTTCAATTCGAATTCAGGAAATCTTCTTCATTTAGATAGATATTCCAGAAGCCTAGGCTAGCCTATTGGAATTTTGAGCAGTAACTCATACTAATTAAGAATTCCTAAGGATTCATTAGATGATAACCTAGCAACTCAGTGGTCCTTTTGATCCATGTGCTTGTCTGTGGTTCAAGGAAGGCAATGTAAATTTGAGTTCCCTGCCACTAAGTCGATCCTAATTTCCTCAACAGAGACGTCTGAAACTTCACACCTTGGAAAAGACAAATTGGAATATTTATGCTCTCAATTCTCTCAGACTAGCTTTGAAGACTCTGTGGGGATTATCAGGTAGTTTCCCCTTGTTCTTTGTTTTCTTCGAAACTGTGGTTAGTGTTCCCTCATGAACTCAGATTATTAATTCAAGGAATAATCAGTAGCCAACCTTTTCTCTCATTGTCTGTCAACACATGAAGCCTTCCATAGGGAAGATTATGGTTTGAAGGTGAAATTTTGCCAATTGTATCACACAGGTGGAACAAACTGAGAGATGATTAGTTCTCTAGAAATAGATATCTTGCTTAATTGATGAGGTAGACGCGATCCAAAATATAATTATGGAACTCAATTGAGCAACGAAACTCCTACAATGTTACCGAGAATAGTGTCCACTTATAGCTGCTATTCCCACTAAGACTGGTAGCTATCTTAGAAACAAAAAAGTTAAAACTACTTTCGTTTTCCTTTACGAAAAATAGACAAGAGGGGAACAGAGGACACCAACCTTTGTCTTGCGCTTGGTTCCTTGCTCGGTTCCTCTCCTTCTCGATAGATCTTTGCCACTCATTCTTTGTCTACACAGCTTCAGAGAGCACCTGTGGAATCAAAGCAGCATAATACTATCGAAG